>JAJOOS010032371.1:0-11023 GCA_029582725.1 Solanum chiquidenum
GGAAGTACTTTGACTAATCGAATATAATCGTGAGTTAAAGTAAAGTCTAAACCATTTTCCTCGTGGGATCGACCCCAACCTACAAGTTGGGTTCTTTACTTGATAACGATCGCTTATGCTTCTTTAGGGAAGTGTAATTTGAGCGTATCATTCTTTCGAGTCTTTTTGAGAAAGTTCCTTGACTCTTTTGAGGAGCCTTCTACAATTTCTAATAACTTGTTTCAAGACTCAAGTAAGTGAACATGAGAGTGAGGTGAATTTATTCCTGAATCTACACTATCACCGAGATTGTTCATATCATGAACCATAACTCTTGAATTCATAATTCACATTCAATAGAGAGTTAAGAGTAGAGTTCAAGAAAGCTTTTGAGTTTAATTGTGAATCCTTTCAGATCAACTATCGATTTGAACTAAGTTTTGAGAAAGTAAGTATGAGAATGAGAAGAGTCATATACATGAGTTTCATAATGTTATTTAGACCCCCGAGATGAGTCGTTCATGCCCATAAATTCCGCATGACCTTTATAAATTGAGAATCTTTGAAAGGAGCAGTATCTTCAAGTTCTAAGTCTTGAGTATTGAGTTCCTAATCCCTTTGTTTAGATTTTATTCTTAATCATGGGACTATTACATCTTACCCATGGAGTCCTTGAGTTGAGATGTTCAGGCCCATAATTCAACATCAACCCTATAAGTAGAGAAGTCTGGAGAAGAGAAGTATATTTGAGTCCTTGAGTTGAGTAGCTCATACCCATAATTCCACATGAACCCTCTGAGTTGAATATTCTTGAAACGAGTATTACCATTGAAGTTCTTGAGTTCTGAGTTGTTAAGTCTCGAGTATTGAGTTCTATGTATGGTTATTGAAAACCTCAAATTGAGTCGTTCACTTCCATAATTCAGCATGAACTTTATTTGAGAAGTCGTTTACAAAAAAATTCAAAGATTGTTTTAAGATTTGAACACTTGAGTTGAGAAAGAGTTGAGCCGAGTTCATTTTCTTTAAAATGATAAATGGGAACTAATTATTCCTAAGAGTAAATAATTTTACAATTGAAAGAGGAGGAAACTGATATTTCCAAAAGAGTTCTGAGCAGTTGAGTAACATCTCTTTTTAGAGAAAGATTTTGAGTAATAATCTCAAACTATAGAAAGAGTTATGTTTTTAAAACATATAAGCTGAGTGTATTTTTGGGAGTAGTATTGAGCACTAATATGGAGCCGAGTTCATGTAACTCAAGTCTCCATAAACCATGTAGCCAACGTGGGTAGAAAGGGTCATACTTTTTAGATGATTCCTTAATGACTTTAGCACAGACCAGTGGATCCACTTAATTGATAGGTTCTATTCTACGACAAGGTATAGGGCATTTCTGGCAGTGTGGGTAAGACATTGTATCATCACATAGCTCATACTAATAGTTGTCGATTAGAGAAACTCCCACAGAGTTGTATTATATTTTATTGTATACAAATTGAGTTGTTATTGTGTTCTTCAATACATTGAGTTGTTATCTATTGTTTTAAAAGCTTTCCATATATTGCATCTTTTGTTGTTGCCTTGTTCTTGAGTATCTTGAGTTGAGTATTTTGAGTTGAATTGTGTTTCACTGAGTCAATTACCTTATTGTTGAGTTTATCCCCATTTCAAATAGTTGAGAACCTTATTTCTGAGTTGAGTATCTTACCCTTGAGTACTTCTGAGTTAGTAAGTTTTGAGTAGTTTTGAGTATCCTTGAGTATTCCTTGAGTTGAGTTGAACTATGTTTCTTTGAGTTGAGTTGAGTTGAGTGAGTTGAGAAGAGGTAATTATGTTTCTCTTTTAATCAAGTTCAAGCTTATGTTATACTTTAGAATTCCCCTTACATGCTCGTACATTCCATGTACTGAGCCATTTGGCCTGCATCATTTCATGATGAAGATACAGGAACTCAGGATCATCAACAGGTACTTCGTTGATACCGCATACAGTTCGAGTTAGCTATGGTGAGCCATCTTGCTTCCGGAGGGTTCCACTTGTAGTTTTAGTTATATCAGTTGTTAGGATGTCGTGGGTCTTGTCCCGACTTCCATCTTTGTTAGTTAGAGGTTTCATAGATATACAGTAGAGTTTTAGAAGTCTGTTCATTTATTTTTTAAAATGTTTTAAAAACTTAAGTTGCCTATTTTGTGGCGAGTTGAATATATTATTTTTATTCAGACTTTTTCATTTGAGTTAAAGCTTTGTAATTGACTTCAATGATTTTTTTTTCATTTTTAAGCTTTGTATGCTTGAGTTAGTCTTCCGCTTGTAGTCAGCTAGGATGAGTGTTCGCTTGGGGACTAGCAATAGTTCTCAAGTACCGACCACGTCCAGGGTGTAGGCTCGGGTCGTGACAAGTACTCCATGGCTCAAGTCTTCTGGACTACTAGAGCAACTTCCATCATAGATTTCCTACACGTTTCAATAATACAAAAAACTTAGTGCACGTCATTTTGGGATTCTTGAGAGAAGAAAGGGCAAAGAAATGTGTAAACAAGAAGTGACAGTTAAGAGTATCCCTCTATATAACTGAAAATCAACCCTCGTTCCATCGATGCCAACATTGACAGGTTGTTGAGCAACAACATAAATAGAAGAGTAATTTCCTCATGTGGAACTTTTACGATTTCGAATTGATGGAGAAGATGATAGATTGAATTTTGTGGAGCTGCTACAGATTGGAATATATTGATATCAATCAATTCTGCGTGATTTGTGGGAAAGTGATGAGTCCACGTTTTGGACTCATTTAGGGCTTTATTTGGATAAGTTTAGTGTCCTCAAATGCTTATTTTATGCCAATAACTGATGTAGAATCCTTGTTTTCTAGCTATTTGGATTGAGGAACAAAGCATGGACACTAATGGAAAAAAAGGAACAAGGCAGCTAAAAAAGGAAGAAAAGAAGGACTGATGATCGCCGAATCCGTTGGGCAAGTCGCCGAGTAGCCATTATCTCACCTAAAGTTCCAATGTGCCAAGTGTTGAAGGAGAAAATCAAGTCGGTGAGAGAAAAGAGCAGTCGACGTGTCCCCAAATGGTTCCATGATGCAGTGTTGGATCACCCAAAGTTACAGAACTTGAGGATGCTGAAGGCCAAAGCAGAAAGGCGATGGAACAGACCAAAGGGCGGATCGCCGAGTTGATCAGTGATCCTGACTTGCTGCGCTGAATTGTCCTTTGCAACATATTTTTTGCGACTATAAATACATTTTTGAATTCTTAGTTTAGTATCAGTTTTCATTAAATAGGATCAAGTTTTCATAATATACAATTTTTTATCAGTTTTGGATAGAGAACCTTGAGTTTGGAGACAATATTTTCCTTAGCTTTGAAGAATTGAAGTTTTCAATTTTTGAGAAATTGGAAGTGGGTCTTTGAGATTCTTTAATTTAGACCTTTGTAAAGACGAAATTAATCTTACCCAGTTGATGGAAACATAATTGGGTAACTATTTTTATCTTTTTATGTTGTATAGCTAAAACCCCAATTCTTGGGGTGTGATTATGTGATTATGGGTTGATTTAGTTTATGGGTATTGTTAATTGATAGTTTAAATGTTGTTTAAAAGTGATTTCAATCAGTAATTATGGTTTAATTTAAAGGGTTGTAGTTGCAAGTGCAATTCTACCTTCGTGTTTTTGGCTTGCTCGAGAGAGAGGATTTAAAACCAAAATTATTGATTTGATGGTCTGTGGGTATTGGGTTGTCATGGGTTCAGCTCGAGAGAGTGAATCCTAAACTCTTTTTCACACATTCATCTCGAGAGAGAGTGAATGGACTAAAGCGTAGGTTGTTCTTAATTGTTGTTTGTTGGTGTTCGAGAGAAACCAATTTGATTTGAGGTAAATTGTTTGAGAGAAAGTTTATCCCCTCTAAATTCTATCTTATTCACTGATTTATAGCTATTTACTATCAGTTGCAATTACCCATTTGTCTACCTTAGCCTATAATCCAATCACATCCCAAGAACCCGTCTCATTACTTGTTAATTAGTGTTATTTGTTGCTGTTGTAGTTGATAATTACAATCAAAACCCCCATATTTGACACTTTTTGTCACCCTTTAATTTGAATTATGTTTTTATTCGTAAATGGCTTTACCTATGATTGACTTGAACAGATTTTTATTTGTCTCTTGATTCTCAAACACTTACCACTCCTTATGGGATTCGACCCCAACTCATTTAGTTTGGTTATACTACTAACTAACGATCGTTGACGCTTAGTATTGGATGAAGTTTCTTTGAAACGTCATTAATCAAAATGGCGCCGCTTCCGTGGAGTGGTGTTGGTCGAGAATCTTTGGTTAAGTTGAATTTTGTTTCTGTTAGTCATAGTTGAACTTACTTAATTTTAGTTTTGTTTTGCTTGTTTGTGTTTTGAAACATGAAGTATGAGTGTGAATGGCAGCAATGGTAGCCAAGTAGGCCACCAAGATGACATCGGAAACGTCAACGATGTCAACGAGCCTAATGCTAATGACCCCCATCTTATGGGTGGAATTGGTGCCATTCGCCTACCTCCGGCCCAAGGGAACGCGGTGTTCCATATCACAAGTACTATGTTGCAGCTCTGCAATTGAAGGGGTTGTTCGGTGGTTTGGCTCATGAGGATCCCCATAAGCATATTAGAAACTTCGTGGATGTTTGCGGACCGTTCTCCTTCAAGAAAATATCCCAAGAGTCGGTCTGGTTGAGGTTATTCCCATTCTCTTTGATGGGAGAAACATGTAAATGGCCGGCTGAATTTCCACGTGAATCAATCACTTCGTGGGAGGAGTTGGTCACTGCATTTCAAGTGTAATTGTTCCCTCCTTCAAAGATGATGACTCTTCGGGAAAGCATTCAGAGCTTCAAGCGTCTAGAGGGAGAGCCAATTCATGAAACTTGGGTACAATTCAAGAAGTTGGTGCTCCAATGCCCAACTCATAGCTTTCCTGATGTGTTGCTGCAATATTTTTGCTGGAGCCTTGACTCGGTAAACAAGGGTGTTGCTGACTAACTTTCTCCTGGAGGTTTGATGCAGCAACCTTATGTGATAGCAGCTCAGCTCTTAGATGCCATGACCACAATCAAATGGGAATGGTACACCCATGAAGACCAGGTCTCCCCTTTCACGTTTAAATTGACCAAGGATCAGCTGGCAAAAGACCAAGAAAGGGACCAGAACATGGCCGAGATCATGACACTACTTGACATTTTCTCCAAAAATGTCATGGGAGCTGGTGCTCGAGGTGTCAATGTTGTGGGTGTCGGGTGTGTTAATCCGGATGAGGCCAAGTTTGAGGTTTTGTTCAACGAAGAGGTGATATCATTCAAACTACCCGAGGCAGGGTGGTAACCAAGGTTGGAACAGGGAGGAAGGTTGGAAGGATCGTGATCGAGAGTGGAGAGATCGTAACCCCACTTGGAAAGAGAGAGAAGGGGAGAAGGATAGATATGTTTCTTCCCATGAGCGCCAAAAGCCAAAGGATTCCGAGGGAGGCCGGTCAGAGGATATGTTTTCTCGTATCCTCAACAAAGTTGAGGGGTCTGATAAGATTTTGAAAGAAATGAAAGAAGATGTGTCAACCCTTTGCCAGACGGTTACCTCCCATTCAGTATCGATCAAGTAGTTGGAGACCCAAATAGGTCATATCTCGTCTCATTTAAACCCAAGACAGCAAGGGGGTTTGCCTAGTGATACTATGGCTAACCCCAAGAATGAGGTTTGAGTTTGGACTTGCGTCGTATCGTTACGTTAACTAAGGCACTGCTTGGGAGGCAACCCAAGTTTTTATTTGCTTTCTTTTTTAGTTGAAATAATGGTGTGTTGATTTTGCAGGTCAAAGTGTGAAAGGTGTTTGAAAAGTGCAGATTGGCGAGCTAAAAGTCCAGTTGGCGATACGCCGAAGAGGTCGGCGATCCCGACTTGGACCGCCGTTGGACTCAAGACATTTTAAAATTAGAGTCTGTAAAACTCAGCGAGCCTAGGAGCTAATTGGCAAATCACCGACCAGGTCAACGATCATGACTTAGTCCGCCGTTCGGACCCCCACATTAACTGGAGGTTCTGTAAAACTCAGTGAGGTAAGTACCCACTTGGCGTATTGCTGAGTGGGTCGGCGAGCAAAACTTATGTCGCCGAATGGGCGAGAACTGGATGGTTTTTAAGACCGAAGGTTCAAAAGTTAGAACTCTTTCATTTTCCCTCACTTTTAAACTTTCCAAAATCACACCCGCACTTTAGTATTCCATATTTTTGTGTTTTTATCGTATCTTAGTCATCAAGTTTGCGTTAGGAGTTGGATTACTTTACCACCTAGCATTTCAAAGTATTTATTCGGCATCAAAGGTTGGTTTTTTGAACCCCGAACTCATTTTTAGCAATTTGTACTCATTTGCAATTGATTTTGTCTTAGTGATGTGTGATGGGCCTCTCTAATAATAATTGTTTATGTGTGTACCTTTGTTAATTTGAATATCGTGCCCATATTGCCTATATTGTTTAATTCCTGAGTTTTTCATGCTTTCAAATTGATTAAAATTGTGGGGTTGTGCTTGCATGTTGTTGGGTCTAGTCGTGTGAAGTCTAAGTAACCCGTATTTGTGCCAAATGACGCAATTTGCCTAATGATGGAGTGGTTGATGTCATTCTTAAAGGCAAAAGTCATCAAATGGCCAAATTTGGCTAAACCGGGAGAAGTCTGAGTATCCTGGGGGTATGGGTGTAATGGGTCTTAGCTTAATTGTAATAGTGTATGTATTGATTTTGTTTTTGGGTGCTGCGGGGTTGAATTTGGGAAGTTGGGTTGAAACTACGCACGTTGGGTCGTTTGGCGAGTTGGGTTGAGCTCGCCGAACCACTCGGCGGTTCACCGAAGTTCCCCTTATCGCCTTGAATTTCATGCTTAATCTTGAAAAAGGTTATGTACCTTTCGGCAAGAAGCCTGAGTTTGTCGAGTGCACTTGGCGACTCGGCGAAGGTCTTCTTTCATCGCCCTATGTCTGCTCCCCTACTCTTTAAATACACTATAACTTTCGGCGGGCTAAAACTGGCTCACTGAATGTTGTCGGTGATTAGCCAAAAGGCCTTTCTCATCGCCGACGTGCCATTTTTCTAGGAATTTTTTATCCAATCCTTTTGGCGACTCGACAAAGTGATTCGGCGACTCGCCGACTGGTTCGGTGAGTCTTTCTGCATCTACTTTTTTGTGCTTTAACTTGAATTATTTCTAACTCTTTTTTATGTGTTTCAGGTATGGCTAGGACAAACCTCAACATGCCACCCCGAAAAAGAGCACAGGGTATTGTGATAAATGAAGGGGGAGAAAATCCTCCCAAAAAGGGAAGAACAGAGCCTCCAACGGGAGGCAAGGGTAAAGGCAAGAGGCCCGCACCTGAAGTTCCGGAGCACAACTCCGATAGGGATAGAGTGTCTGCTGACTTCCAAGCTGTATTATTTGAGCCTGAGGATGACCAGCCCTTACAGTCCCGGTGGGCTGATATTCGTGCTAGATCTCGCCCTGACTCAGCTAGAGTCTCTTCAGCTTCCACCCCAGGAGATTTAGTGCCAGCTCTGGCACCTTCTATGGCTCCAGTGCCACTAGTAGTCCCTCATCCCAGGCTTCTCAATAGACTAAAAGTTGATGGGTTGCGAACTATTCTCGAGGAGAAGTTGTTGTCTTCATAGTGCCTTGAGGGAAGATACTCCAGGGTGAGGGAGACACTCCAGTACCATCATTTTAAGCAGTTCACTAGGTCTCGAGGCTCATACATCCCTGCGTGGGTTTGGGAGTTCTACTTTACATATGGTGACCTGGTCCTTAAAAGAAAGAAGAAGGCTAGTGAGTTCAGACCAGTGGGATCCATTATGGTACGGGGGACAGTAGTGCACCGTAGCCGTGATAACATCAACACGGTACTTGATAGGGGGTCAGACTTTGACTACCCCAACTTGGCTACCACTACAGCATCTTTGGATGAGCTCAAGGGTTGATTGGTTCCCCTCATCTAAGACACCACCCCAAGGTGGATAGAGGCAGGAATCCCGATCGAGAAGAGGGACTTGAGTATAGTTCTATGTTACAGGTTTGGATTCATCGGCAGCTCTATTATGCCCTCCCAAAATGAGTTCATTCTCCATCATCCTAAGGAGGCCTACCTTGGATCAATTATTGCTAATAAGAGCATTGACATGGGGATTATTATTCAGCAAGAGATGGCCATAAGGGCCAAGCAGAGGCAGACCTCACTTATATTCTCGGTGCTGATCACAGAGTTCTGTCGGCGTGTTGGAGTTCCCCGGGATGTAGCTAGAGATATGGAGGTTACCCCTTCTTCCTCTATTGACATCCGGCGTATTAAATCCAAGTACACATGAGAGGAGATCGATAGTAGGAGAGTAACTCTGACAGATACTTCTCCGAAGGTGGATGTCGATTTTATACATGCATAGGCATTTTTGCCTACTCCTGCCTCCTGGCCTTTTGGTACATCTGTTCCAACTTCTTCTTCTTCAATGGCTCTGGGTGCCTCTACCTCTGCCTAGCCCACCAGGATCACTCAGGCTATGATCCTGAAGATGGGGCACCTGGCCCATTCAACTGATGGGAGGGCGACCCAACTTGAGAGATCCATCCCATGGATGATTAAGAGTGTCATCCTTGCTGCACTTACCCCCCCCCCCTCTGGACTTACATTGACACTCTCACTGAGAGAGTTGAGGCTTGTGAGATTAGAAGGGGGGAGAGCTCCGAGGTTACGACTTTGAAAGCCGAAGTTGCGGATCTGAGGAAGGATGTGAACTATCTAAAGTCTACTAACTTTACTTCACTACTGCAGGTCGTTGATGATGTTTATACCCCAGAGAATTCTGAGATTCCTCTGGCTACCACCGGATATGTATATAGGGATGGCACAACAGCTGATGAGTCAGAGGCGAAGACTGATGAGGAGCAGATAGAGGTGTGTGATGCTGAGGTTTATGATGATCTGGCTGACCTTGAGGATTCCATGTTCGAGATTGTGCGCCAGACCTCTTTCAAAGACACCACCATGGATGGGTCTAGTGGAGCTGGTATTTCTGAGGTGACTCCAGGCATTGATGCCCTGGTTCAGAGCACTACACCGGGCAGATGCCAAGACAGATGGAGCGACTGTTTAGACAGGATCCATTTTTACCTCCCTCTCAGTCTTATCTTTATTTGACTTTTGGATATTTTATTGTTTGCATTTGAGGACATTCTTTTTTTGTGCCAATAACTTATGTAAAATCCTTGTTTTCCATGTATTTGGATGGAGGAACAAAGCATGGACACTAATGGGCAGAAAGGAGCAAGGCAACTAAATAAAAGGAAGAAAAGAAGGTCTAATGATCGCCGAATCCATTGGGCGAGTCGCTGAGTAGCCATACTAAAGTTCCAGTGTGCCAAGCCCTGAAGTAGAAAATCAAGTCGGTGAGAGAAAGGAGCAGTCGGTGTGTATTCTAATAGACTAGAAGTCCTTCCGGTCCCTTGTGACCCGAACGGTTCCGCGATGCAGTGTTGGATCGCCCAAAGTTACAGAACTTGAGGATGCTGAAGGCCAAAGCAGAAAGGTAATGGAACTGACCAAAGGGCGCATCGCCGAGTTGATCGGTGATCCCAACTTACTGCGCCAAATGATCCTTCGCAGCATATGTTTGGCGACTATAAATACATTTTTGAATTCTTAGAGTAGTATAAGTTTTCATTATATAGGATCAAGTTTTCATAATATAGAATTTCTTATCAGTTTTGGAGAGAGAACTCTGAATTTGGAGACAATATTTTCCTTAGCTTTGAAGAATTGAAGTTTTCCATTTTTGAGAAATTGGAAGTGGGTCTTTGAGATTCTTCAATTTAGACCTTTGTAAAGACGAAATTAATTTACCCAGTTGATGGAAATACAATTTGGTAACTATTTCTATCTTTTTATGATGTCTAGCTAAAACCCCAATACTTGGGGTGTGATTATGTGATTATGGGTTGATTTAGCTTATGGGTACTGTTAATTGATAGTTTAAAGTTTGTTTAAAAGTGATTTCAATCAGTAATTGTGGTTTAATTTAAAGGGTTGTAGTTGCAAATGCAATTCTACCTTCGTATTTTTGTCTTGCTCGAGAGAGAGGTTTTAAAACCAAGATTACTGATTTGATGGTATGTGGGTATTGGGTTGTCATGGGTTCAGCTTGAGAGAGTGAATCCTAAACCCTTTTCCACACATTCATCTTGAGAAAGTGAATGGACTAAAGCGTATGTTGTTCTTAATTGCTGCTTGTTGGTGTTTGAGAGAAACCAATTTGATTTGGGGTAAATTATTCGAGAGAAAGTTTATCCCCACTAAAGTCTAGCTTATTCACTGATTTACAGCTATTTACTATCAGTTGCAATTACTCATTCGTCTACCTTAGCCTATAATCCAATCACATCCCAAGAACATGTCTCATTACTTGTTAATTAGTGTTATTTGTTGTTGTTGTAGTTGATAATTACAATCAAAAACCCCATATTTGACACTTGTGTCACCCTTTAATTTATGTCACACCCCTTTTGCGTGCGGCGGCGGATAGGGTTTTTCCAATTAAGGTGACTTTATTGACTAGGGATTATTTTTAATATTCAGAGTCGCCACTTGGAATTGAGTTATGGTGTTCCAAGTCACCTTTTTCTTTTTAATCCCTAACCAAAAGGAAATGACTCTATACTTTGGTCTACGAACCAGAAATTCGGGTAAGGAATTCTATTGACCGAGGGGAAGGTATTAGGCATCCCTCGAGTCCCGTGGTTCTAGCACGGTCGCTTTTATTGACTTATACTTATTTTTACTATTTTTGGATATATTGTGTCTACATGCCATTGTTTGTTTATTTTTTATTTATTGAATTTTTATTAGTCTTTAACCGGATGCATAACTTTATTCTCGATCTTGACATTTGGAGACACAACTGTATTCCCCTCTCAAGTTCATCACACCTAATAATCTCAATTTACACCTCTTG
>JAJOOS010032381.1:0-10852 GCA_029582725.1 Solanum chiquidenum
TATCTTGTTAAGTATTGTACACTTGTGTTAATTGAGTTGTAAATTATGTGAATATGGTCTATTTGTGAATGGTGACTTGAAATGTGAGTTTATGCTTGGGGTTGTAAAAGTTTGTTAAAGAAGGTCTTAAAAGCATACATTCCTTGTAAATGTCCGTTGTGCATGTTTTTCTTGCATGGTCATCATACTTAGTACTTATTGTACTAATTCCATATTTCTCTATTGTTACAAGTGTAGGCGGTGGAAAGTGAGGAGATCTTTTGAGGATGCTTGGGATATTAACTCTTCTCAAGAAGATTGGTATGTCCTCATATATTCTAGGACATAGTTGTTACCTTTCTAGTATTTCCACTTAGACATTGTATAAGACTTATATTTTGTTGTAAAGGGATGTGTCCCTAAGATGTTCTATTCGTGTCTATGATGGTACATGAGATTTAGAAATTCTACTTCGTTACATTTGAAAGATTTTATGAGTATTATGAATTTGTTTTAAAAAGAGTTTTTATTCCTTACGGTTTTTATTACCGAATCCAATGAATGAATGCTAAGGCTTGTATAAGACCTCCGAGAGGTCGAATACGCATGTAACGGCTAGGGGGTGCTCTCGGGTCGTTACAGACCTGTTCGGCGACACACCGATTTGTCCATGGCTCACGGAGTTTTACAGACTCCAACCTTATAATTTCTTGAGTCCAACGGTGGTCCAAGTCTGGCTCGCCAACCTCTTCGATGAGTAACCGACTAGACATTTGGCTTGCCAACCTGCACTTTTCATCACATTCTACACTTCAACCTGCAAAATCAACACACGATTATTTCTAAAACAAAAGAAAAGCAGATAACACTTGGGTTGCCTCCCAAGAAGTGCTTTATTTAATGTCGTGGCACGACGCAAGTCCTCACTCATCCTTCATTCTTGGGGTTTGCCATAGTATATCTAGGCAACCCCCCTTGTTGTCTCGGGTTTAAACGAGACGAAATCAGACCCATTTGGGTGTCCAACTGCTTGATAGAGACGGAGTGAGAACTAACCGTCTGGCTAAAGGTCGATACATCTTCCTTCATTCTTTCAAAAATTTATCGAACCCTTCAACCTTGTTGAGAATACGAGATAGCATATCCTCAGAATGGCCACCCTCAGAATCTTTGGGCTTTTGACTCTCGTGGGGCAGAACATACCTATCCTTCTCCCCATCTCTTTCCTTCCAAGTGGGGTTTTGATCCCTCCACTCTCTATCACGATCTCTCCAACCTTCATCCATGTTCCAAACTTGGTTACCACCCTGCGTCGGGTAGTTTGCACGATAACCACCTCCTTGGTTGGCTAGGAAATTCACCTCCTCATAATACAACGCTTCAAACTTGGCTTCTTCGGGGTTTACACACCCAACACCCATGGCATTGACACTCCTAGGACCAGCTCCAATGACTTTTTTAAACAAAATGTCAAGTTTGGTCATTATCTTGGCCATGTTGTGGTCCCTCTCTTGGTCTTTCTCAAGCTGCTCCTTAGTTAATTTGAAAGTGAGAGGAGAGCCTAATCCTCGCGGGTGTACCAGGCCCGGTTGATTTTTGTCATACCATTCAAGAGTTGGGCTACTATAACATAAGGTTGTTGCCATCAAACCTCCCGGAGAAAGTTGGTCAGCTACTCCCTTGTTTATCGAATCAAGGCTTCGGTAAAAGTACTGCAGCAAAACGTTGTCAGGCAAACCATGAGTTGGGCATTGCAGCACCAACTTCTTGAATCGTAGCCAAGTCTCATGGATTGGCTCTCCCTCCAGACGCTTGAACCTCTGAATGATGTCCCGAAGTGTCATCATCTTCGAAGGAGGGAAAAATCACACTTAAAATGCGATGATAAGTTCTTTCCATGAAGTGATGGAGTCTCTTGGCAATTCAGCCAACCACTTGCACGCGTCTCCCATTAGAGAAAATGGGAACAACCTCAACCGGATCGACTCTTGGGATATGTTCTTGAAGGAGAACGGCCCGCAAACATCAACAAAATTTCTTATATGCTCATGGGGATCCTCATGAGCCAAACCACCAACCAACCCTTTCAATTGCAAGAGCTACAGCATAGTGCTAGTAATGTGGAACACAACGTTCCCTTCAACCGGAGGTAAACAAATGACACCAATTCCACCCATTAGATGGGGGTCATTAGCATTCGGCTTATTGACATCATTTAAATTTTTGATGTCATCTTGGTGGCCCACTTGTCTACCAGTGCTTCTGTTGACACTCATATCCTCTGTTTCAAAACATAAACACAACAAACCAAAACTAAAAGTAAGTAGATTCAACTATGACTAAAATGAACAAAATTCAACTTCACCAAAAAAAAAACTCAAAAAACACCACTCCCCGGCAGCAGCGCCATTTTGATTGAATAACGCTATCAAAGACACTTCATCCAATTCTAAGTGTCAACGATCGTTAATCAGTATATAACCCAACTAATCAGTATAAAACATAATTCAAATTAAGGGGTGACACAAATGTGAAATGGGAGGTTTTGGTTTGAAATTATCAACTACAGCAGCAACAAACAATACGAAATAACAACTATGAGACGGGTTCGTGCGATGTGATTCGATTATAGGCTAATATAGACAAATGGGTAATTGCAACTGTTAGGAAATAATTGTATATTAGTGAGTAAGCTAAACCATAGAGGGAACAAATTTTCTCTCGAACTATTTATCCCGAATCAAGTTGATTTCTCTCGAACATCAACAAGCAAGCAAAATAAGACCAGCCAACACCTTAGTCTATTCACTCTCTCGAGCTGGATATGTGGGATGAGTTTAGGATACACTCTCTCGAGCTGAACCCATGTCAACCCAATATCCACTGACCATCAATCAATAATCTTGGTTTTAAAACCTCTCTGTCGAGCAAGCCAAAAATACGAAGGTAGAACTGCATTTGCAACTACACTTCTTAAATTAAACCACAATTACTGATTAAACTCACTTCTAAATAACATTTAAACTAACAATTAGCAATACCCATAAACTAAATCAGTCCATAATCACACCCCAAAATTTGGGGTTTTAGCTAGACATCATAAAAAGATAAAAATTGTTACCAAATTGAGTTTCCATCAACTGGGTAAGATTGATTTCATTCCTACAATGTTCTAATTTGAAGAATCTCAAAGACCCACTTCCAATTTCTCGAAAGTGAAAAACTTCAATTCTCCAAAGCTTAGGAAAAACTAGAGAAAACTTGTCTCAATACTCAGAATTCAATATGATTCGGAATAAAATTTTATAATCATACTCTTCATGATAAACTAAATGTTCAAAAATGTATTTATAGTCACCAAAAATGTGCTGCGAAGAGCCATTTGACGCAGTAAGTCGGGCTCGCCGATCAACTGGACGATCCGCCCTTTGGTCAGTTCCATCGTCTTTCTGCCTTGGCCTTCAGCATGGTCTATAACTTTGGGTGATTCAACACTGCATCGCGGATCCTCTCGGCGATCCGCCGACTGCTCCTTTCTCTCGCCAACTTGGTTTTCTCCTTCAGGGTTTGGCACACTGGAACTTTAGGTGGTCAAATAGCCATTCGGCAACTCACCAAATGGACTGGGCGATCACTAGACTTGCTTTTCTTCACTCTTTCTGCTCACTTTGTCCCTTTTTGCAAATTAGTGTCCATGATTTGTTCCTCAATCCATATACCTGGAAATCAAGGGTTTTACATCAATTATCGGTACAAAATAAGCATTTGAGGACACTAAAGCATTATAAATAAAGTCCTAAATGAGTCCAAATCTCAGACTCATCAGTAGGGTCGGGCTGTGACACTTTTGCACTTTTTTTTAACAAAAAAATATTAGAAATTTAAAATCCCCACCCCTATAAAGAGAGTAATTTTTAAAAAATAACTAAAATGGGACCTAACCCAGACTCGAACGCGTAACATATTGTCTATTTGTTTAAGATTTGACCATTTGCGCTGCAATAACATTCACTTATAATCACACAACATATTTTGTTTATTCTTTTTAAATAAGTTATTATTCTAATTTAGTAAATAAAAGTACTTATGTTGACAGACCCAATCCAAATGCACATACAATCCTATATTAAAATAACACCACAAAATTGCCTTAACAAATTAATCTTTCATTGATTTTTCAACAACAACTGCAATGCACAGAATTACTTAATGATTCCCCATTAATTTCGTAACATAATTTCACTCCATCTGTTCGAATATTGCAATCTTCTAAAGCTTGCACAACATCATCATAACTCTTGTATTTTCAGTATAAACTTACGCTAACTCCAATGATCAAATTAGCACATTCTTGCCAACTTGAATTTATACCTTGTTTTGTTGTCCTTAAAAATAATATAGACGTACTTGCCCATGAAATGAAAATTATCAACGAAATTAGAGAGTTGTTGCAAAATGAAGAAAAATGGAGAATGACCAAAAATTTGGAACAACTATAATGCTCTCAATAGAGTATTGCAGTTGATTTAATTTTTCAAATGAAAATTATGAACGAAAATAAAGGACTTTTAAAATGAAAAAAAAAATGGAGAAAGACCAAAGATTTGGTAGAAATATAATGCTCTCAAATCTCAATAGAGTATTGGAGTTAATATAACTTTTTTGGACAATGTGATTTGAAAAGAAAAGAGTATAGGTTCGACTTTTCAAAAGTGGTTTCAATTTTAAAAGGCAGTGGTTTAATAAATTTCAAAATGGTTTACTTTAGAGGGTACTTTGGGTACAACAAAATAATGAATTTACCCTATCACCCTTCCCATCCCTTTGAAATTACAACTTTACCCCAAAAAGTAAGATCTTGCCATTTTGTGCCAATTCTTTATCCTGCCAAATATATTTTTCTTTATATTTATGGGTAGCCGGGGAACGTCAGTTATCTCAGGTTTTGACCATGAAGTTTGGGGTTGTCTTTGACTTTGACGTAGTCTGGTTAAGAATAGAAAAGTGACATTGATGGATCTGTCTAAATTCGTAGACTTTCTTTTGAATAGATCAAGGTCATGTTTTTATTCGGAATAGAGAAAAGACATAAAGTGACACCTGAAGTTGTTCCGAATTTTAAAAAAGACAACTTAACTATGTGGGCGTCCTATACCCCTAAACAATTCCGAACATATATAATTACATCATTTTTCGATCAATTCCAGATTTTAAATGGTAAGTGTTATCACACATCAATCATTGTGTGATACGTGTTAATTTAATTTGAAATATAATTTTTTTTTCATAAGTTTTTCTTTATTTATCTCTCTTACTTTTTGACTTATTTAAATTTTATTACTTTCATTTTAAATTCTACTTCATCTTCCACCCCTACTTTCATGCTATCCTTCCCTCCACTTTCTTTCTTTCCTCTTCTTCTTCACCTCCCACCCTAACCTCACCCCACCCCCACGTCAAGTGGAGCCCCTCCATTTTCTTTCTTTGTTCTTCTTCTTCTTCGGTCAAATTCCTTTCTTTCCAAAATTATACTATTTTCTAGACTTTGTTGAGTTATTGATAACAAAACTAATTATTTTTCTAAGGAAAATCAAAAAATTTAAGGTATCATCAATTAATTTATCTCATTTTCATATAGCTTCAAAACTAGAAATGATAATTTTGAAAGAATCAGGATTCTCCGAAAATTGAAAAAGTTTAATTGAAATTTGGATAAAAAGAACTAAATAATACCTACTAATCATCTTAAAATCTAATAGATTTATCAAATTGTTTGAAATGTAATCAAATATTTAGATATAATTTTAAAATTGAAGACAGTTAAACTAATAGTAGTAAAAAATGGAGGTGGAGTTGTGGTAAAAATGACATTGAAAGTGAGAAGCTACAATGAATATGACAATGAATTTTTGAAGAAGAAGGAAGAAAGAAAAACAAAAAATTAATAAGGAGAACAAGTTAAAATAATAAGAAAAACAAGAAAATATATTTTATAGCAAAATACTTGTAAAAATAAAATTATATTTATTTTTTTAATTTGTTCACGCTCTTTAAGAGAGTGCATACACTCTCCATGCCAGGTGGACAAGCAAATCTTTTTGCTAATTTGAATTAAATATGGAACAACACAACTATGAATATATTGAACCTACGCTTGAAGTTTTCAATTCTTTATATGTTTTAGCTAATTATCACAAATAAACAAATACCAAGTCTTGGTGCTATAGTTTAAATGTCATTCAAATAAAGTGCAACGCATAAATTATTTCTAATATTGTAGTTTCTCATTTCGACAACTGACTTAAAAAATCAAGGGATCGTTTCTTATTGTGGATAACAATAGTCTTAAATAGGTTGGAGTAGTAATGTTGACATTAGAAATATTGATATTAGTTATGTTGAACTTATTTCTTATGTATTGTTTGGTTTGGTGTATTAAAAATAACATTCATGGTATAATTTTCTAAAATAAATATATGCTTAGAAAAATACCATTCACAAATACGGTGAAAAGAACACAAAAATAGTTTTGAAGGGCAATTGTATCGTTAAACATGTTAATGCATATATTAAAAATCACTTGCATTGCTAATACCCTGTCATAATATGGAATAGAGTGTATAGTTAATGGTTCAAAACGTGTGCCAAATGCATAAAGTTCTTTCCTGCATTATTCTTTTAGATGAGTACAACCCAAATTCTTTAGTGCTAATATCAGTTGCACAAAAAAGTTTGTATCTTGAAGACTATACCATTTTTAAAATCCCTGAGCTTGTGTACCTTGACTGTTTTCCTGTAGAGTTGAAGTCAAGGATTCCTTATAAACTATAACCCTCAAGCTTCCAGGATATCCATGTAAATTATATTCCTTTACTTCATCTGAAATAAAATTGTAGGAAATCAATTGTCCACTTTTGCTTTGAAGGAGTAATAAATCGTTCCAAATTGTTAAAGGGGATTCAATAGGAAGAGGCCTAATGGTGTATCCCATAATCCAAGAATCATTTACGCCGTAGTCTTTCATTGTCCAAATATCAATCACATCCGTTATTGGATCAATCTCACATGTTGGATCACGATAACAAATCAAGGTGAGAGAATCATTTAATATAACAAGGCCATAACACATGCCATTAGGAAAAAAACAAGTATGAGGCATCTTGATATTGCGAAAAGTATCAGTGCTCATATCAAAACAAAGAATTACCTCTCCATCTCCACTTGCAAACCAATGACATACTCCCTTGTAAAATAATTCCGAACAAGGAGACCAATACACAGAGGGCAACGTTTCCTCTTCATAATACTCTTCTCTCCATGTTTCAATGTTCAATTCATAAACCTCAACTTTGTTCCCTCTCACGCAAGGATCCTTGTAAAGATCCGAAGAAATTTCATTAATCCTAACAAATTTGTAGTCATTCATCGTCAAGTCAATGCCAAATCCTAGACCACAAATATAACGGTCGTACCCCGGAGGACATATTTCAAATGGACTGGGTTGAAGCAGGTTGTATTTCCTAGTGGAGGGATTAAGTAAGACAACGTGTTCATTATCAGACAGGACAATTAGACCATTGTAAGGCCCCATGATATGTTGAGTCACACTACCAAAAGTTGTAGATAGATACGGAACATCTATATTTGGAGAAATGGGATAATGATCATCATCACAACCAGAAAGAAAAGATAAGACATTTTTATATTGATTAGGTCCTTCTTCAAAGGACCGTTTTAAGAGAATTAATTCGTCTTTGGTGGTAGTGGGGCGCTTGACATGAAGATTGATAAAATAAGAGGACTCTAATAGAGTACACCATGTTTTAGAGATACACTTGTATCGCAATAGAGATTTCACTGCAAGTCTCAAAATAATACAGCTGGTCACATCTTGGGGAAATTTCTTCATAATTCCATCCGACATTGTGTATAATATTCGACATGTATGTTGCAATGGAACTTACGAAATGGAAAATTTTCTGGATAGTAACAACTTCCTGAACATTTTCTATCTCTCATTTGAATTGGATCGGAAAAAACTTTTTCCTCGGACATTTCTCTCTCTCATCACACACGTGTGTTTTCTCATTTTCCTATTCCAACATTTTACTAAAATAAATTACTATTAAGTAACATAGTTTCCTCATAATTAAATTATAAACACGTTAGCAAAATTTAATTCTTCAAAGTTGAGAAAAAAAATTAATTTTGTAGAAAACAAAATGAATATCTAATAAATCAGAAGTATTAAATGGCATCATATACACAATATGTTTAACTTATTAAAAGTACTAAGAGCGCCTAGTTAGAAAGGAACACTGGTAGAGGAGAGTTGCAGACAACAGAGATTCTTCAGCTTCCATAAAGAGCTAAGATTTTTGGTACATTTTTATTTTATGAAGAAGGGTTTCTTCAGCTTCCAAGGTTTCACTTATTGATTTTGATGATAAAATAAAACCAATATAATTATTTAATAATAGGACATATACTTGTGGGTACATACTTTTGGTATATGTTTATTTTATGAAAGAAGATTTCATGAAGATCTAAACAAATATGGAAAAGAAGATATAATGAGATGAAATTACAAGAGAAGATGTGGAAGCAAACGACATGTCCAACTCACGATACAAGAATCATTGAAAAAATATTCACTATAATCCCATGAAAAAAAATCTATCAGAGAAAATGATTTATAGATCAATTTGTTAATAAACGAAGATTCAATAGTAATTATCAAGATATGCCCAAAGTTTTTTTTTTTTTTTGGTTAAACAAAACTTTATTTATAAACATGCTAAGCTATTACATTAGTATTGTTTGGTACCATTACATCAAGGAGTTCAGAGCTAGTAGCAAAAGCATGTTGGTATGATTAGGATCATTCCCAGCCAATACCCTACTATGGGTTAGAACATTAGAAGACAAAATACTTTGATTCCCTAGTTTTGCTAGATTACTACATGCTAGGATAGTACACTCCAATCTTGTCATGATGCAAAAGCTTAAGTATCCATGGAGGGAGTTCCATCAAAAACACCATGTCATAAGTTGTAGCTCTTTTCGGTCCTTCAGTTGCTAGCATATGAGCCACTTTGTCACTTTCCTTAAAATTATGCCGGATCCAGGGATTCCCCAGATTCCTCAAAGCATACCTGCAATGGGAGAGAAGATTAGCGAAAAGGGGAGGAGGGGTGCTCTAGCATTTTAATAACATCAGTAGCATCCATTTCAATTCCTGAAACAGTGAGCTTTTTTGGTATAGAAAGCATTAGGCCCTCATGGAAGGCCTGTAATTACATATGACAAGAGTTGACACCTTTAGCTCTCTTGAAAAACCGTGTAGTCCAATTTCCAATAGAGTCTCTGAAGACTCCTCCAATCCCATGGGTGAGAGAATTAGGATTGAAAGCACCATCGAAATTCAACTTGAGACCAGTACATGAGGGAGGGAACCATTTGACACTTAGGTTTATCTTAGTACTACTTTCTTGAGGGGTTTAGTAGAGAAGAGGAATTCCAACACTCTAGAGATGAGATTGGGGATAGGGACGACAGACAAGGAGTTTTTTGAAAACATTATTATTCCGATTAAGCCAAATGTGTCAAGGGGCAAAAGGAAGAAAATAATCCCAGCTAAGGATATGGTTTTCAAGGGGTTGGTTTGATTGTAAGAAATGTAGAATCCATTGGAGATGTTCAGCAGAGGTACTTATATTAAGAGATGTCTAGAACTCGATAGCAATTGGGAAACGAAGGAAAATATGGAGAATCGTTTCTTCTTCTAAATTGCAAATAGGGCAGTTCCTAGTGGAAATAATGTTTAGCCTGTAAAGGTAGGAATTGGTGAGAAGACGATTATGAACGCAGAGCCAAAGGAAGAATCTAATCCTACCAAGAGTTTGAGTTCCCCAGATCCAATTAATGTCATTAAGGTTAGTCGGGGGGAGATCCGGGTTAAAAAGCTTGTAAACCGAGGACATTGAGAATATACCATTACTATTGAGAGCCCAGGCGGGAAAGTCAAAATTGCGAAGACCCTCTGTGATGTTGACGGAATTTACTCTGGAATGGATATCATCTGGAAAAACAAAGGATAGTCCTGAAGATGCCAAGTATTATTATAGAAAATATCACGGATTTTCTTACCTATATCTCTAAGATGAATAGGGCTCTGGATAAGAGATCGCAAGCAGCAGTTAGGAGGAATCCAATTATAATCCCAAATATTAATGTTTCTACCAGTGACAACATTCCAGAGAATACCTTTGTACAAATACTCCACCCCTCCTTGATGTTCTTAGCAATGAATGAAGATCGAGGGGAAAGAGTTTTACGAGCATACTTGGTAATTTCGAATTTAGCTCAAGCTGGTTGGGATGGGAAAAGAGTCTTCAAGCAAGGCTAACAAGACTGGCTTTGTTCTTATCCTCCGCTTTAGTAATCCCTAGACCTCCTGCATCTCTAGAATTTGTAACAGTCTTCCAACTAACATAGTGCAATTTCTTCTTAAAGTTTGTGGTGCCCCAAAGAAAATTCTGCTGAATTTTATCAATAGCTTTGAGAGTTTTCTTGGGAAGCTTGATGAATTGCATAATGTAATTAGTGTTGCCAATCTGTGTTTAAAAACCAGAATTACTGATTTGAATAAACTTTGCAGAAACACGAAGTAACCAAAGTTTAATAGATCAGTAAGAATAGATGAACAGAAATTTATTAACCAACAAAAATTCTGAGATAAACGTACCACAATATGGACAAACAGAATCAGGAAAAAGATCAAGCCCACTGAATACACAGTGTCCCCTTAAGGAAATTATTCCCCTCTAGTATCCGAGGTTTGATTTGGAATATGTCCTCCCAGGATAGAATG
>JAJOOS010032385.1:0-11115 GCA_029582725.1 Solanum chiquidenum
ATGACCACTTGCCTCTTATTGAGTTTGCATACAATAATAGTTATCATTCCAGCATCGGAAGGCACCTTATGAGGCTTTGTATGGGAGAAAATGTAGATCCCCCATTGGATGGTTCGAGGTAGGTGAGTCAGGGTTGATTGGACCCGACTTAGTCCAGCAGACAGTGGAGAAAGTTAAGCTCATTCGGGAGAGGTTGCTAACAGCTCAAAGCCGACAGAAGTCATACTCAGATGTGCGACGAAGGGACTTAGAGTTTTGTGTCGATGATTGGGTATTCTTAAAAGTCTCGCCTATGAAGGGTGTTATGCGATTTGGCAAAAAGGGAAATCTTAGTCCAAGATTCATTGGGCCATACCGGATTCTTCGAAGGGTAGGACGAGTGGCTTAAGATTTAGAATTGCCTTCGGGGCTAAAATCTGTTCATCCAGTTTTCCATGTATCGATGCTACGGAAGTGCGTAGGAGACCTTTCTCAGGTTGTTCCAGTTGAGGATGTTCAGATCATAGAGGAGTTATCCTATGAGGAAACTCCAGTTGCCATTTTAGATCAGCAGGTCCGTAAATTGAGGACCAAAGAGGTGGCTTCGTTTAAAGTATTATGGAGAAACAAGAATAGAGAAGAGGTGACCTGGGAAGCTGAGGATGGCATGAGGTCTAAATATTCTCACTTGTTTCATACCCTAGGGTGATGGTATATCCGTTTATATTAGGGCAGTAAGGTAAGATACCTATTTGATTTATATATATATATATATATATACTATTGCTTATTATTATTGTGGTTGTCGTTGTATATCTGCTCGCACAGTTATAGTGGAGATATAGTGCTTAGCTATTTATGTCATCATGTGAGACGCCAAGGTTACAAATTTTGCATTTTAGGTTCTTGGATAGTGACATCTACAAAGGATACACTCCCTAAATTTTGGCAACTCCTAAGGACTGAACCGCATGACTCAGATTTTTCATTCGAGGATGAATGTTTCTAAGGGGGGATAGATGTAACACCCCGACTTTTTGAAACGTATAAATTGACTCGTATCTTCGTGGAAAGACCAGGAGGGTGGGTAATAAATTAATAATGATGTGTTATGTGATATTTTAAGTGTTCAAGTGTTGTATCTCAAGTTTTGAAGTTAGGTAAGTGGAAAAATAAAAGTTGGCGAAAGTTACCGTAAATTCCTTTTTAAAGATTTGCCTGAAATTTGGGTCAAATGTCTCAGACGTTTTCTCCCAAATTATTAAGAGTTATGATCCCCACGACCTATCGAATTGAAGGTCTACAAGTCTAGTTTCCAACGCATCAAACCGTTCATTCATACGACTTCACAATAGAGAGATATTTTGTGTTTTCGTGGGACTGCGCAAGCAGGCAAGTGAGGTGGGGCCCTAGGTCATTGGAATGTTACATATATCTTCTTCTTCTACCTTTTTCTTCATTTTTAAGCTAAAAACCAGAGAAATTAGACAAACCCATTTCTAGGATAAAGTGAAGTATAGATTTTCTCGACTCAAGTCCTTGACGAAAGTTGTTCTACGCGTTAGGCTCATCATCATGGAATAATTTGTTTTATCGATTGAGTAGCATATCACACTTTAGTGTTGGGACATCAAGGGTTTGAATATATTTTAAGGTTTTGAGGCGTATTACGAACCTAAGATCGAGGTAAGACCCTTCTTTCATCGACTTTAGCTTTTATAAGCAGCAAACAACAATTTGCGATGGAAATACACATCTTTTATCATATTGTCATGGTATCTTTTATTTTTGTGTGTTGATTATGGTCCTACCTTGTTGTAGTATCGAGGGAGTTATGAGTAAAAGTCGTTAGGCCACGTGAATTTTGCGAAAAAGGTATGTTAAGGCTATTCCCTACTTACGGCATATTTCCTTAAAGCTTAGAAGTAATGTATTTGGGTTGTTATCCTTGATATACTTGTAGCCGTGATTGTTGATTGTTGGCTGCTCGAGTTGATATAATTCTCCCTTATCGGGATTCTTATTCAGTTAGTAGCGTCCCTATGTTGGACACGACTTAAAGGCTATTTGTATAGGTTGCTTATAACTAAATTGCTCGCTTTTAGCGATTGGATTGTTATTGTTGACCTTGGGGCTATTGTGGTTAGGTGCAGGAATGTGATCTATGCCTAGAAGGGCTATGTTCTACCTATAGGGCTATATTGACGCCTAAGAAGGCCATGTGCTTCCTACAGGGACATGTTGTTGCCTAAGAGGTCTATGAGTTGTCTATAAGCTATGTTGATGCCTAAGATAGCTATGTGCTGCCCACGGGGCTATATTAATGGCTAAGAGGGCTATGTGACTTTCTACGGGGATAGGGGACTACCAATAGGGGTATATAGGCTGATTGGCACCTTCCAGGCGTATGGGGGTCTGAGTAGGTGGTCTTGTGTGCTGTTTGTACCTGCCGAGCTTATAGGGGCGTGGTTAGGTTGTTGTTTTATTATTTTTTATAAGTGTAGATTTAAGAGCAGGTCAGTACACTTATCTTATCCTTGATTTATTTATCAATCTATTCCAGTATATCAGGATACCTCATCATAGTCTATTGCCTTTCATACTATGTACATTATTTTGTACTGACGCCCCATTGCCTTGGGGACGCTGCATTCATGCATGCAGGTCCTGACAGACGACTGAGTAGACATCCTCAGCAGCAGGATTGACTTTTATCCGGTTGGCTAGCCCCTTTCCTCCGGAGCTGCCAGAGTTGGGATGTTTGTTACCTTTTGTTGTATATATCTTTTATGGGTAGGCTGGGGCCCTGTCCCGCTAATCTTTACTATTCTTAGAGGCTTGCAAACTAGTGTGGGGGGTTTATAGCTACGTTATGGACATCCTGGCCTAGTTTGTTGGTTGCTGAAGCTTGTTAGTTGTGTGATGCATTGTCTTGATATACCTGCTTTCAGTTTCGGTATAGAGATCATGGTTGCCTTGACGGCCCAATCAAGACTTTTGTGCCAGTTGGCTATTTCTTTATATGAACTCTTGGGAG
This sequence comes from Solanum chiquidenum, assembly GCA_029582725.1. Lineage (NCBI taxonomy): Eukaryota > Viridiplantae > Streptophyta > Magnoliopsida > Solanales > Solanaceae > Solanum > Solanum chiquidenum. The sequence continues at coordinate 3,017 of JAJOOS010032385.1, forward strand.
TAGCTGTTTCATTTATGGATCTGTTTACAGGGGCCTTGCCGGCCGAGGGCTTAATTTTAAGCCAAGATATACTTGTTTTTTTTTTGACTGTTTGTTGCTGCCATGCGCTAGTAGCAAATGGTTCAACAGGGTCGGCTCGAGCCTGAGTTTTGGCATTAGGAGCCAGTTGCGCCCTTGAATTTGGAGCATGACAAAAAGATCAAAATCAATATCTGAGAGTGGGTTCGCAATGCGGAGGAATATTTAATTTTTCATTTCAAAAATAACTTTTGCGGCAGAACGGTTCGTGACTGCTCCGTGATGCGAAATAACTTTTCCCAAAATTGGGGACTAACTCTGCGATGCGCCATTACTATCCAGATTTGTCCGACGAAATTTCTTCTTCGTTTTCCAGCTCTAAAAACTTTAAACTCCATTAGTTCTTTCCCCAAATACTCATAATTGATTTTATGTTCAAAGTACATCAGAGTCTAATCAAAATCAAACCTAAATTCACGGATTCGAATCAAATAACTCGTCAACAATTTCAACGAAACAAGAATTTAATAGAACTCCAACAAACCCATCAAGAACTCAATTTCTAAGCTTTCAAGAACTTAAATTCGCTGAAATAAATCATGATTGACGCGTGGGTGAACTAACCCAACACTGTGTGATCTCACATACCTTGTAAGGATCACCCCCGACGAAATCCACAAGTTAATCTCGACGAATCTTGAACGTTCTTCTCATTTCTCCTCTTTTCTCCTTGCTCCAAGCCCTAGCGTAAAATTCACTTTTCTAAAACTGACTAAAATCTGATTTTTGCCCAATTAAACTCCTAAAAATGAATTAGAATAATTAGGTAATGAAAAGACTAAATTACCTTTTTAAAATCCAGATTTAGACTTTCCTTAATCCAATAGCCCAACTTCCAAAGGGAATATCTTATTCATACGAACTTGAAATCGCGCAAACTCAGCGGCATTGGAAAGATCATTCCAAGATCTTCCTACCATATCTAGAAGTACCTCTAAATCATCCTGAGCTAGAAGTTATGTCTGTTTGAAGTTGGCCAAAACTCAACTTTTCCTAAATTAAACAAATTTCCAGATTTTCATTATTTCCAAAAATGATTATTTCCAGTTCTTAGCTTCTTCCTAGCTATTTTAAATTGTGAGATGTTACATGATCTATGGTCCTTGAAGGGAAAAGTATGAGAATTATGCATGATTATGAGATTTATACATATGCCTTATGAACACTTTGAGAGTAAAGTGAGCATGACTATGATCTAGTTGTTGTGTTGTTGAATGATTATCCTAATATACACACTTATGTATGATTATGTTATGATGTGAGTAGTTTCCTCACAATATGATGATTCTAGGGTTGAAAGGTTATTCTCACCTATTGAATCTATGAGCTATAATATGAATTATGTTGGATCGAGTGTCAAGACATTCTTCCATGAATATGCACTTAAGTCAAGACTTAATATGTAATCTATGGGAATTAATGCTTAGCACCGAGTGGATATGAATATGAGATGGGAGCTTATACGATAGTTGAGTCCGGCTTCCCAATGAAAGCTTTTACACTAGTTGAGTTCAACTTTCCAAATGGGCTCCCTCTACCTTAGTTGAGTCCGAGTTCCCAAAGTATGTATCTCATGAGATGAAAACGTTATACCTTAGTTGAGTACAGGTTTCTAGAAGCAATCTCCTTATCCCATAAACTATGATTCTACCTTAGGCAAGTAGGACAACCCCTTTTCGGTGTGGGGTAGACACCATATTCCATGTTTAGCTCACATGGTCTATGTCGGTTAAGGCTTATCCCATTATGATAGTATGAACAAGAATATGAATTATGAACTATAGTTACTGAAGAAGCTTTACTTAGTATGAGTAGGATTATGGGATCTTATCATGCATTTCACAAGTATGCTTTGAGGGTATTTATGGTATGTTTTCATTATGTTATGATGATCTATATGTTGAGTATGCTTATGACTTATGCTTTTGCACTAATCTTCATGATGATTCTTAAACTTGGTAAAGTGCATGCTCTTCAACTAAAATGTCCTTTTTTGCATGTTTTTCATGATTTTTATGCATGGCTATCATACTTCGTGCATTTTGTACTAACCCATATTTTCCTACATTTTTTCCCAAGTGTAGAGTCCAGTTCTTCAGGCAGTCATCATTTGGTTCAATCTTGGATTCGACTATTCTCCTTGCTTGTGGTAAGTCCTCATTATTCGAGGATGAGATTTTCATTTTGAGTTTCATTTCTAGTATTTCATTTTTGAACTATGGGGTATGGGTTGTGTCCCTTTTCATTTGAACTATTGTAATAGATGGCTAATTGATACAAGTTTAGACTTCCGCTTTACTTTTATGAAAATTTCTTAAGACTTGAAAATGTATTTTACTCTCATTGTTCTAATGTTTTATGTTATGATATGATAAGTATCTTACATGGTGACTTTAGGGGTATTATGTGCCTTGTTATATCTAGGGGGTACCCTTGGATCGTGACATGTATACGCCCAATCGAGAGGACCCAATATACCTTGCCAGGGGTATAAAGGCATGACTGGCATGATCACTAAATTTGATGCCCAACAGAGGAGACTTATACTCCTACGGGGGCACGTAGTTCTGGGACTATATAGGTATGCTGAACCCTAGTCCAACTCGGTGTTAAGTCTACTCCCAACTAAATATGTGTATGACACATTATGATTGAAATACTGAAATGTTATATAGCTTAAAATACTGACATGTAAAATCTGAGAATGTAACAATTATATACTGATAAATTGACATTCAAAAATTCAAGCATGATTATCTATTTTACTGACCTAGCAAGTGCATTTCATGAACTAAAAGAAACTACACAACTAGGGTTATGAGTTTCATACAAGGAATTTAACAATGATTCCAAGAAAAAATGATAATTCGATTAGGAACACTATAACAACTAAATCACAACAAATATCTAAAGTTTCTAGAAACCCTAGGTCTAAACAAGATATAGAGAATCAAGGATCTGACTAAATTCTAGGGACCTAGTGGATGAAAGGAACCCACTAGTGAAATCTCACATACCTGGTGATGAAATCTACGGAGAAATCCTTCGATTTTGGGGCTGAAACTTGAAGCAAATCTTTTGATTGTTCTTGGGAAACCATCGCTTCTTTCTTCTCCTTTTTGCACTAAATTTGGGTGATTTTGGTGAATAAAAGTTATGGGTTTGTCTGACTAGGTTATTAGTCTTAAACTAAGTAAAATGACGTAGTATAAGGGCCCCAACACATAGGAAAAAGACCTAAATGACCCTAAATTAAAAGTTGTCAAAGGTCATCCACGGAGGCACCTACGAACCGTCATAGGGGTTGTCGGTCAAGCTCTACCAACTAAATATGTGTATGACATATTATGATTGAAATACCGAAATGCTATATAGCTCAAAATACTGACATGTAAAATCTGAGAATGTAACAATTATATACTGATAAAGTGACATTCGAAAACTGAAGCATGATTATCTATTTTACTGACCTAGCAAGTGCATTTCATGAACTAAAAGAAACTACACAACTAGGGTTATGAGTTTCATACAAGGAATTTAACAATGATTCCAAGAAAAAATGATAATTCGATTAGGAACCCTATAACAACTAAATCACAACAAATATCTAAAGTTTCTAGAAACCCTATAACAACTAAATCACAACAAATATCTAAAGTTTCTAGAAACCCTAGGTCTAAACAAGATATAGAGAATCAAGAATCTGAATAAATTCTAGGGACCTAGTGGATGAAAGGAACCCACTAGTGAAATCTCACATACCTGGTGATGAAATCTACGGAGAAATCCTTCAATTTCTGGGCTGAAACTTGAAGTAAATCTTTTGATTGTTCTTAGGAAATCATCGCTTCTTTCTTTTCTTTTTGCACTAAGTTTGGGTGATTTTTGGTGAATAAAGGTTCTGGGTATGTTTGACTAGGTTATTAAGCTTAAACTAAGTAAAACGACGTAGTATAAGGGCCCCAACACATAGCAAAAACACCTAAATGACCCTAACTTAAAAGTTGTCGAAGGTCATCCACGGAGGCACCTACAAACCGTCATAGGGGTTGTCGGTTAAGCTCTACCCAATAGGGCTTTACTAAAATAAGCATAATTGTTTACTTTGAGATGGGATTTTAGCAAACTCGGTGGCATTGGAAAGAGGATTTAATTATCTTTCATTTGATAGGTCATGGGCCACTTATTTCATTCAGTGCTAAAAGATATTACCGTTTGAAGTTGACCCAACTGCCAATTCCCTCCAATTGGTTGTTAACCCTCACCTACGGACCGTAGGTCCAACCATAGACCATCCTGGTCGACCGTGGGTGGGGTCAGAGACCATAAATATTTGGTTTCCAATGATGGACCCCACCTACGGATCGTGTGTCAGACCACGGACCATCGATGGCTTCCGTGGTGCTTGCACCAAGTCTAGAAAGCTGTATTTTTTTATTTTCTCAAATCTGAGGTGTTACAATATGCAATGTGAAGATGCTCAAGTAGGGGTTTGAGTTTATTTTTGAACCACCTTAAAAATGAACAAAAATGTTTTCTACGTGGCCGTAAAAGGTTGGTTTTAAATGGTTTCCTCCACTATACCTATCATTTGAACATTTATTTCATGACTTGTTGAGTTTGAGAACTTGATGCTATCTATAACTCTTAATGAACTGATTGTCCCTTGTGTTGTATGTGTTATGGTGCATTCATCCTCATGCAGCATATCATTATTCATGGAAATATGAGAAAGTGGATATATCTATCGAAAGAAAATATGACACCTTACTTATATCCTTGACCATGTTGAGATGGCAAGTTGATGAAACATTGAGATTGGTATATGGACTGTGAGTCCCCCATAGGTCCTTGTCTAGAAGCTAGAGGATCAGCAAGGTGTATATGACAGGTCGTTCGATGACCTTGGCACTACCACATCATTTCATCATCGCAATACATAGCATTGGCCAGTCTTGTGTGTTGTGTGACTTGTTTTGTGTTGATTTAATTATTATATGTACTCTTATGTGTTTACTTTATTCACGTTGTTCTATATAATTTGGCGGCACCGATGTCAGAATGAGACTTGTTTGTGTGTATGTGGAAGGTTCATAGTTTATTTCTTAAATTTGTTTAGTTGCTTATACTCAATTGGTCTAACCTACTAAGTACATACGGATTATACTCACTCCATACTTCTGTTATCCCTTTGATACAGATCCTAGCCAGGGTGAGCCTCATAGTAGTTGATTGGATCCAACAAAGTTCTCCCTTTCGAAGTTATGGTGAGATCCTACTTTCGGATCACATTAGTCTCCATGTATCATTTAAAGTATTTAACTTTCTTTTTGAAGACTTAAGTTGTGTTTTAGATTTTGAAAATGTATTAGATACTCTTTATACTTATGCTACTAAATTTTGGGATATTCCCTATTATTTTTCTATCGTTTATGGCCTGACTTCCCTTTGAGAGTCTCGTATGTGTATTTCTTTTGGCGTACACATCATTTTGGGTTCTTGGGGTGTGTTCCATCATGACCTTTGCTTTTGCGTTGTGACATAAATTATGTTGGGATATGGCTATTTTCCAGCCAAAAACATACGGCCTAATCCTATTCTCTTTTGGTTTCTCATTTTATTTAGAGAAAGATTGAATTTTTAGTCCTATTTGGAGTTGGTTTTTACTTTAGTAGTGTTAGAGTGGGTAAAAGTCTCACATTGGTTGGGGAATGGACTAATGGTCTCAGTATATGGAGTTGGACAATCCTCTCATCATGAGCTAGCTTTTGGCGTTGATTTAGAACCATGTGACATATCTTTACATGGTATCAGAGCCAAGTTCATCCACGTTTGGGCTCTTGGTCCACATTCCAGTCGGACCTGGACGTGAAGTGGGGAGGGGGGGCTGTTAGAGTAGGTAAAATTCTCACATTGATTGGAGAATAGACTGGCGGTTTCCTTATATGAATTTGGGCAATCCTATCCTCAGGAACAAACTTTTGGGGTTGAATTAGGCCCAGGTGTCATATATTTACAAGGAGAAAGTACCACCTATTATGAGAATTATTTAATGCTCGTTAGTATTTGTCTTTGAAAGACATTTGCCCATAAGAGAGGTTTTTGAGAGAGTTTTCAACTAGAGAGAAGAGAGAAGAAAAAAATTCTTTGTGATGTAGTTTTTCTATCCGATGAACAACCTTCAAATTGCGTTTGTTGATTTGTTAATTGTTGGATTAGGATGGAACTTCTATAAGGTGTTCCTAACATCTTGGTCTTTGCTTTGAATGGCAAAGATCGAATTAATAGGTCTAAAGCATCATTATTCAAGTCCCAAACAATAATTTTATTTTGGGTAATTTTTCTTTCTATTTACTTTCATTGGTGTAGCTATTGCTTCTCCGCGTTTGGCAGTTGTTGTGTAGCCATTTTGGAGAATATTATGACCCTCTTATTGTTATAGTAGAGCAATTTGGATCTTGTTGATCCCATGGTAGTGCAACGATTCGAGCCTACACCTTGAACGTGACCAACACTTGAAAATCATTGTTAGTCCCCAAGTGACCCTCATCCTGGCTGACTACAAGCGGAAGACTAACTCAATCATACACAAGCATCAAAACTGAAGAATTATTTAAAAATACCTTATTAAATCTTAAAGTTATCTGAAAATATTGAGTATTAAACATAAAGTTTTAAATAAAATATTTGAACCTGAATGCTACAAGACTGATCAAGACTATCTATCTATGAAGCCTCTACTATATAAAGAAGATACGCGTCGAAAAAAGACCCACGACACCTCAAAGCATTACTACTAACAAGTCATAAACTAAATTCCTCTTAAAGTAAGGAGGTCTCACCAAAAGTTGATAATCGTATGATGTGATCTCAATGGATCTCTTGTTGAGGATCCTAAGTACCTGAATCTGCACCATAAAATGATGTAGGTCCAATGATATCAGTACATTGAATGTATGAGTATGTAATAGAGTTTTATAACACAAATAACTGCACTGAAAGGATGGAAATAACTCAATTGAAATATTGTATAAATCATGATGAAAATCATTTAAGCCCCTACTGTAGGAATGCAATAATAGTAAATACTGGACTGAAATGTATATATAAAAATATACTTTACTGGGATTTTCTCTAACCAACAACCATCACAATGAGCCTTGTGATGATACAACGTCTTACCCACGTTTCCAGAGCCGCCCTATACCTTGCCGGAGTATAGGACACAACTGAACTGATGGATCCACCAAAAGGCCTTCTTGAGGCAGGTGAGGAGTCGCCCGTTTTGCGGTACCATCCAATTTATGTTGGATACATAGTTTATGGGGGTGAAAAGTTGTCTGAACTCTCCCCCATATCGGTGCTCAATACTACTCCCAAGCGAACCCTCATCCTGGCTGACTACAAGCGGAAGACTAACTTGAGAATACATAAGCATCAAATTGAAAGAAACGTTTATAAACAGTTTACTGAATCTCATAACTTTGCTGAATATACAGAGTGTTATGCCGTAATTTTACTATCTTTAGAAAAATCACTTTTTGAAATGTTTTAAGTATAAAATAATTTAAGAAAAATACTTAGAAAAGAGTCGCCACTTAATTTTTAAAAGAAATTAAGAAAACTTAATTTAAAAAGGCCTTAACAGATAAACCTTTAAAAATTAGAGAAAATGGGTAAGAGGTTCTTATTTCTACTCTAAGAAGGTATTAGCACTTAAAGTAGCCGCTAACATGCGGTTATCCAACGACTTGACTAAAAATATTTGACTATCTTTGAGAAAAAATAATTATGTGTACAAAAGAAGATTTTTTGGGTTTTTTAGGGAAATGAAACTAATTTAATTATTTGTAAGTGATCAAAACTACTGAAAAATAGGTTAAGATTACCACTAAAAAAATGACCTTTAAGATTAACATTTTCAAGACGAGATAAAAATTATAACATAAAAAAAAATAGATTATGTAAGAATTTATTTGAATCACTTTAGAAATAATAATTTAAACCAATTTGGTCAATTA
>JAJOOS010032388.1:0-12044 GCA_029582725.1 Solanum chiquidenum
TGAAAAGAAATTGTATATAGTTCAATTTTTCCCATATATACATAATGTCGATGTTCTGATTATTAATATTTCAAGAATTGTGCTAACCTAACCTGTTTTCATATATATTTCTCTTCGTATGTCTATGCCGTCTCTTTTTTAGTTTAATCCTAGCTCCATATAATTAGTGGCGACAACGAATTAAAGAAGTAATATATCCGGAAGAAAGCTAGCGTTTACTTTGTTCGATCTGGAGATTTATTTATCATATACGCATGCACTTTGAATGTTGTTATTTCTGTGTTGGAAGAGAACCTTTACTCTTAGAGAATGGATAATATTTCAATAGGTGAATGCATGATATATTTAAATCTTTTCAATTAAGTCATGAAGTAATTAGTGAAAGCAAGGTAACGGTTAATGTTTCAAGCCAATTTGATGGACCAAGAATTTCAAGTTTGTTAAATATGAGTATAAGAGAAAGGGTGCTTCAAAAAGTGTATGTAAGCTAAATCAATGTTGTAATGTAAATTTTAAACTATATTTTTATAATGTAAATTAAGTAATTGTACTTCTGGAATTTTCGTATAAAATAGATTACATATAGATATTAGAGTGGGGCACGTGTTAGCCAAATTTAAGTACTTGCGTCCTATAAAAATTAGAAATTGTAAATACATAATTAAGGAAATAAAGTAACTTGAGAAGTAATTAAGCCAGATTCTATTTTTTTATCCTTGCGAATAGTATAAGTGGTTATTTTCAAAGTTTGTCTGCGATCAACTCCAATAGCATATATAATATCATTGGTATCAGTCCATGCTCAATGGTCTTTGAAGCCTTATCAGGCTAATTGTCTTTCTTTTATGCATATCTGATATTTACGCACCTAAAAACAGTGATTGTATGTGGTTTTTGGTGAGAACTTCAGTTTTCATTTATATTTACCAAGTGTAAGAATAAATGTTGCTTTAATTTGTTGGGCCCGTGCTTAGCACATGCATATTATATCTAGTATATCTACAAATGATCTTAATTATGGTGTTGTATCTACCTAAACTAAACTTGTGCATATTAGCTTCATATGTTTCATGTGTTATTTTTCGTTATTTTAATTTCTGCTCCTGCCACGCATCACCGAATGACTATGAAAAAGATTCACCATTAAAAATATATGATGTTGTGCCCGTGCAATTATGCAAACTATAGCTATAGCATATAAATATGGTTTTTGTGCTTGTTATATGTGAAAGTTAAGCCCATGTTTCATATATTATTATATATTAGTGTATAAGATCAAGTTTATAAGATTTTTTGTTAAAAAAATATATATGAAAGTTTTGTATATTATTGTATACCGAATGTATATTATTGTATGGCGAATTGTGCTCGAGCCTAAATGTTGTAATGGATATATAGCTTCAGGTCAACTCCACTAGGAGGACTATGTTCCTATTATTTTTGCACTTGCGTCCTATAAAAAATAGAAATTGTAAATATTAGTGTGGGGAGGGGGGGGGCGTGTGTGTGTGGGTGTGCGTGCGCACGTAGGGGATAGAGTATAAAATTATGATTATACTCTAAACAACACCTCATTAATAAGTATCTCTAAACATAATCTTACGTTCAACTCCCCGCCTTGTAGGTCATTAGTCATTACAATGTCTAATAGAATAAATGAGGTATCTCCAACAGGAGGTATGGTTACAAGTGATTAAATGTGGTGGATAGAGTATAAAATTATGATTATAGGGGGGAAAACAGGCACATCCACCCTCACAATATATTCCACAAAGACATTAATTATAGTTGAAACAGACTATGTTTTAACCTCCCACACACTAATTATACTGCTACATTTTCAGAATTTAACTGAACCATGACCTACCTTGCTGCATATCCTGTATTTGACATAAAAATAATAACAACAGAGTGCATTATGAATCACTGGTAGGTGTAGTAGTATCTGCTTCAGATGATCTAACTATTGCTTCAATAGTGTCCATGTCAACTGTCATAACATCATCAACTTCAGCCTCTTCTACCTCAGCCATTACTTCATCTGCATCACCTGCACTCGCTATAGGTTCAACTCCATTAGATTCAACTGGGGAACCCTTCGTTTCTGTTTCTGTTTCCGTCTCTGCTTCTGTTACAGCATTTTGTATGGTATATGGGTCGCTGGAGATAGTCAATGTTGATGTAACTAACAAATTCTGCAGACAGGTAAAGCATGAATTAATACTCCACAACTAGTAATTACAAAACAAGGCCACATTCAGTCTGTACCCGATCTTCAGAAACTATTGGAAGCCCTGTTTTTAACAGTTAAGTTCCCAACAATTGTCAACTAAGCTCAGTAATGTAATCTTATGCTACTTGCTACTAAAGGAGTTTCCTCCAGAAAGTTGTCATTCAAGATTTGGACGTTAAAAAGTGCTGAGATGCTACATCAATGAGATTAAACAACGTGAAACTTTATAAGCACAATAAGGCTCCACATCGGAATCAAACCTTTTCTAGAGCCAACGCAAGCTTTGACAGCTTGGAATAAATGTTCCGCGCATCCAACAAAATCTGCTCAATATTAATCAACAGATTAGAGACAACGAAAAACCAATATATCAAATGTTTAATTCAAAACCAGAAATCAGTCATCAGCATGAAGAGAATCATTGTAGCAGTGAATAGAACATACTTAATACACTAAAAATAACACCTCATATTCAGCATACTCCCACTAAACTGTTGTAAGACGACTCCTATACTAGAAAAACACAATTTTTTCCATGAAATAGAGAAACACAGCTTTAAATTTAAAGGAAAATCATGTAGAATTAAGCACTAACATATCCAACAATGTGAAATTGAGATTAAAAAGATTGTCACCTCACAAAGTCTTTGCAACGTAAATGGAGGGCCTTCAGCAAAGCTGTTGAGAGCTGCAAAATCAAGGTAATGTGGGAAAGATCAAAATCAGAGTAATGAACCAGAAGACGAGCTTATCTCAACTGCATCAGGAGAAAATCAAACAAGATGTGAAATGGTAATATATGTTAGAAGTTCGGTTACAAAGTGAGCCCGGAGAAAACACCATTGAAGCACCCACAAAGTTTAACAATTTCAGACTTTAGTTCAACTTCCAAGTTATAAGGCTGATTTGGAATAATAAAATTTTATTTGACAGGTAAATGATGTAACATATCAGGAGTTACTTTTCACATGATACAATGTGCTACATTATTTTCAAGTGAGTAGTTTTCCAGTAATAAGTTGAGCCAGACTGGCCTTAATAACCATAACTGAGAGATCAGCAGGCAAATGAAAACTCTTCAAAATTGTGGAAGTGAAGCAGATGAATTAGCTTAACTGCTACCACAGAAGAGAGTAACAACACTAAATGGGAACTTTTTCTTGTTTATTTAAAAGTGACAAACCATAACCCGCTCCTGGAATGCAGAAAGTGGAATATGCCTAGTGGAGCTTTTCCTTTGAACGCCTCAAAGACACCCACCTTATAAGCGGTCAGAGGTTGGACTAATTCTATTTGGAAGCAAGCACATGGTCTGAATATCTACAAAATGGGAGATGACAAATTTCTCTTTGAATTTGCTTTTAGATCCACTGCAGAACAGATTATGAAGGGTGAATGGTGTTGGAAGAATCTCCTCGTCCGGCTGCAATGGTGGTCACCATTGATAGGAGATATCAACAACAGTGAATTACCCAGTTCAGTATGGACCAGACTAGTTGGATTACCTTTGCAATCCTGGCCTCAAAAGGTCTTCAAAGCTATTGGAGACAACTGTGGAGGTTGGTTGGATACGGAGGAAGAGACGCAACTTCAGAATCACTTGAAATGGGCCAGGATAAGAGGGGAGGAAAGTGAGGTTCCAAAAAAAATAATCTTGGAACAGGGAGGTGTCCTCTTCACCATCCAGATCTGGGAGGAAAATCCGGCAACTTCTGCCATCGGAGAAGACAAAGGAGAACAACGGGTGGAAATTCCAGTGACTTCAATTGGTGTCTCACAAGGGTATATGTTCCTCACACTAGAATGGACAAAAATGAGTGTTGGGAGGAAATTGCAGCAGCCAGAGGTTTGTGGGACGGTTCTCGTCCCTTGTGGAGAGTCAAAATTCCTTTCAAGGGTTTCTTGCTTTGTCTGATAAGTGGTAAGGAAAGCTTACTTGACCCAGGAGAAATTACAAAGAGGACTTCAAATTTATTCAAAATGTCCATTATGTAGTCAGGATGGTGAAAGCAATGAACATCTTATCCTGCACTGCAAGACAACTACAAATTTGTGGCACATGTTCTTTTGTCTGGCATTAACTGGGCCATGCCTGCCTAGTTCTACTATAGGAAATTTTAACTGCTAGAAGAGTGTTGGGAGGAGAAGAGGTGAAGAAGATTGGTGGCAGATCATCCCAGCTTGTGTATGGTGGATAATATAGAAGGGAAGGAATTCAAGATAATCTGAAGATAAAAGCAATTCCATTCAGAAAATTAGAATGATTGTCTTAGTCCCTTATTTTTTGTGTGAGAATATAAACAGAACATGGGGCGATTAGGTAAACTAGTAGATTTAGAAGGAATGTGTAAGTTTTTTGTTATGTCCAGGATCCCCCTTATACTTTTGTATGTAAAGATCACAATCAGCTCTTTTTGTAGCTGAGTTTTACTGTTAATACAAGTGGTTACCTTTATCCAATAAAAAACAATAATAAGACTGTCATTATGCAAATATTGAAAATGGACAAAAAGACATTTTGGACAATATGTTGACCAGCAGTACACATATGCAGTACCAATATGCAAATGCATTTATTTGACCATTTCACAGCAACCTAACCAAGAAGAGCATTATTTACTCCTACTTCACTTCTTCCTTTTTCCTCCATTCAACCTTTTTTTTACATCACATTTCCTCCCTACTGCCTAAGAGAATGCATCTTAAAACATCAACATTGAACATGCTAACAAGTAGTGAGACCCCAAGCTAAACACCCAAAAAAAAACTGACATCCGAACACATGTTATACAGCTGCCCCACACAAACAGAACAATCAATTTTAGGAGAGCCTTATACTTCCATGGCAACCCAAGCTAAACACCAAAACAAAAAATCTAACATCCTAACACATGTATACTTCTATGGAATGTGAATTTTTCCTTTGCCTCCAGTAAGCACACAAAAACAGGACAATACAGAAATATGTTCTAGAAATATGAAACATTATGTATCATCTTCTATTATTTTTGGATAATAATAACACTGTTGTTCCAATCAGCTAGCACGAACGTTGACTTTTCCACCGGGTACCTGCCATCTCCCACCAACACATGGATTGGTAACTTTACCTACCAATCAATTTTAGGAGAGCCATATACTTCTATGGCATGTGAATTTTTTTTGCCTCCAGTAAGCACACACAACCGGAAAATACAGGAATGTGTTCTAGAAAGAAAAAAATATATTTTATCAGCAGATTTTCTTATAGAATTGTTACAGACAAATAAAGCTAATTGTCCCCCATGTCAAAGGAGAATGACAGGAATAGGTAAGGCAAATGACTGCGGGAATACCATCATCCAACCTTTTAGCCAACTCAGGTAAGCTCTCTCCTAAACAAGATTGTTGCTGTTCAATAGTCATTTTTGCCTCGGGATAATCTGACAGGACCTTCAATAAAGCATTTAAGAGTGGTTAAAAGATGATATACACAATACAGAAATATTAAAACAGCATAAATTGGAAGACGACTCTAAAAGTTGTCATACACTGACAACTTGGCATACCTCCCCATACCTGCTTAAGATGGAATGACAGCATGCCCTTGAGTTTGTCCCAGTCATGCCTGAGCCAAACATACACAAGATAAATTGTTCATGACACGAACTTCCAAAACCATAATGCAATAAACAAGAATACAACAGAGACAACTCTTTTTCGTTCTTTTCTTTTTCTTTTGGATCAGAATACAACTCTTTTTCTTCTTCTTGAACAAGATTATTGTGTAGAATTTAAGATTCTCTGTATTTACTTCCCTAGCTAAAAACAAGAAAAGACAGTCTCACATGGAACAGCTTTTCTCACACACTTCAAAAAGTTCAAATTTTGTATACAAAGAAATAGAATTTAAAATTGAACCTGCAAATTAAATTCTCTCTTCTGACCTAGGTATAGTTTCTCTTAAACTGGGCTGAGAAAAGAAACCCTCAAAGGTGCTCCTTGAAAGCGGGGGAGTGGGGAAGAACAAACAAATTATCATTAAGCAGGGGCAAATAAGTCGATAGTAGTGAAGACTGAACAAACAAATTAATAACACTTCTTGGATGGTGAACTGAACATGATAAGTGGGGATTGGTCAAGATCACTCATCATGCTCCATGGCCGTTTCCTGGTACATGTTCCATTTGGTTACAAAGTTGAATTTGTCAAGCTTAAGAAACTTTTATTCGGACAACACCAATAGATCAAGTGGAATATACTACCAAAGAAGGTTGCAAAATATTTCCAAGATATATATATATATAAGTAGAGACAAGATAAGAGAACAAAAAGAGACATGGTATCTTGTGTACTATTATCTGAGCACCTACAGGGCTACAACAATAATGTCATTAAGCCTTCCAATTTAACTCTCTAATGGAGCATACAGCAGCTGATAAACATGAAACCTTACCAGGTCAAGCTGAGCCAAGACAAATTTTTGGATGTTGCTAACCCAGTTGACTCGTTATGTTAGTAATTAATGTTTGATGCAGTTCTGCTCATATTTAGGGCATCTCCAACCCTATTCTCTATTTTACACTCCAAATATAGAGTTCTCTATTTTGCAATCACATTCATCCTCGATTATCATTTTGTGCAGTATAATACATGTTAGTCATTATATCATGTAGCATTTCGTTTCTCCAAAAACGTGGCAGTCCTGCAATAATTGCAAAATGTGATTGCACAACTCCAAATGCACGTTCAACATCATTTCGTCACGATTCTTGTTTCATCGCAAAATATTTCTTCTTTTGGGAACGTGGATCACGAATAGTTTGGACAATTGTAGACCATTTAGGATATATACCATTTGCTAAATCATAACCCATGTTGTATTCTTTTCCTTGAATAACATAAAGGGCGAGAGGCGCAATACCGCTAGAAGATTTTGAAAAATAAATGTAATGACTCTAAAACATTAATATCATTATTTGTGCCAGGCAAACCAAAATATGCATGCCATATCAAAAGGTCATAATCATCAACAACTTCAAGAATAATTGTTGGTGATCCACTACAACCTGCATATTGCCCAGTCACACCGCTGGAATTGAAGTCCGCACTTTCATTTAATTTCAAAACAAATTCAGATATTTTTATTTGTCCTTTGAAAATGAATTTATGGCCTAGAGATTCATCTAATAATAACGATGAATTTTTTGCATCATCATCTTCGTTAGAATTTGTTTTTTAGATAACTAAAATTATATGTAGATATTAATAGGATAGAATATAATCTAGATTTATTTTTAGATAAATAAAATTATATGTAGATATTAATGGGATAGAATATCTAATTTGAGATAAAGATGAGAATCTCATCCTACGATTAATAATAAGGTGAAATCCATCCAATGGTAAAAATCAAGATTACATTTTATCCTATTAATATCTACATATAATTTTATTTATCTAAAAGTAATTTTGAGATAAAGATGAGAATCTCATCCTACGGTTAAAAATATGGAGAAATCCATCCAATGGTAAAAATCAAAATTACATTATATCCTATTAATATTTATATATAATATATTTTGAATTCAATTCTTGTCACATAAGCAAAATAATATATTCATGTTTCGTCAAATTAATTGAAAAAATGTCTCGGTCTTGTGGATACTCTGTCAATGAGGATAGACTATTATGTCAAATTTATGTAGACATCTCTCAAGACCCAATCACTGACGTATTCCAATCCTATGATCAACTTTGGGGTTGGGTTGATTAAAACTGTAATAATTCAAAGAAAGAATCATGGATGTATCGCAACAAAAAATCTGTGCAGTGTCGAATAGCCCTAATTGAGAGGGCAGTAAGAAAATTAAGTGGATGTATTAGACAAACTGAAAATTTGCATCCCAATGGTGCTTCGAATATAGATATTATGAGTGATTATTTTGTAACTACTAATAATATATTTATATATATATTTACTTATTATACAACTTTGGTTCTTTTTTTGCAGATTCATCAAAGAAAAACCGCTACTTATGCAAGTACCAACTTATAAAAAGGGTTTTAAGTTTAATCATGTATGGAATCTGATGAAAGATTTTGAAAAGTTTAAGGATATCGATACCGAAAAGAAGAAAGTTCAAGGACAAGGCTCTTCTTTGCAATCATCAGAGTCTAAGGCTCCTATCTTGAATCACCTAATGAAGTGTAATCACCTGCAAATTCCTATAGTATCATCTCCTAACTTATCATCATTTTCACTTAATTTAAATGAGGATTTTGCAGGTGATTACACTTCATTAGAACAACCTATTGGAGTGAAAATATCAAAAATGAAGAGAACAAAAGATGAAGGTCTTTCATCAGTTGTGAAAGTTTTCAAAGCAGAAAATAAACGACTTGGGGAGATGTTGTCAGAGTCAACTACATCCAAACAACAAGACGACAAAAGGCAAGATAGATATATCAAACTCAAGGAATATAGAGAAGAAAATAAAATTTTAAGGACAAGCTTAGAAGCTATTAGTGATCCAACTGTTCGAGAATACATGCGACAAGAACAACTACGAATAGTTGAAAAAAGAAATCAACAACCAAAGCTGCAATCACAACCACAACAATTTTCTGGATCATACACTAGTTTTTTCTGAATATTGGTGAATCTGGAAATGACCTACCGGATTACTATATTATTGTTGTGATTTTTAAAATTATTATGTTATGTATTGTATTATTATCTTGTATTTACATTATTATGTTATGTATTGTATTGTTAAATTAAAATTTTCATCTTATCTTTTAAATTTTGTGCATTCTTCATAGTGAAAAAGAATAATAATTTTAAATTATATCACTTACAGTAAAGAAAATTGAAAAAATTGTTTGAAATATTATTAAAGTAGTATATATTAAATAATATATTTTTTAAAATGTTTTATTACATAAAAAAGAATTACGAATATTACAGATTTAGTTAATGGTCTTATATGATTTATAATATGTTAATTAGAAATATTATATAATAGAAATAATAATATGATAATCAAAAAATAAAATAGAGAGTATGAATAGTAGTTCTCCAAATTCACCTCTCTATAATTAGAGAATAGAGAGTAAAATAGAGAGGGGTTGGAGAACCCATTATCTATTTTACTCTCCAAATATAGAGAATACAAAGTAAAATAAAGAAGGGTTGGAAATGGTCTAATGGCTTAGATTCAGCTTGAGCACATCCAAGTTATAAGACTAGTTTGATTAGAGACCAAACTCAAGAACTTAACTAGTCTTTGCTCTTTGAAGTACTCAAGTACAACAACCAGCTTAACAACTTGCAGCCAACTTGTACAATATTATAATAAACTTTAGATAGGTAAAAGAACTATCCTATCCAACCAACAATAAACTCTAGTATAATGTTTTTAGTCCCAGGTTAAAGAATCTAACGTTCTTCCTTGACAATAAAAACCTTTGACGTTCTTGTGACCTATATGGTCAAATTTCTCAGTAAGTTCTGTCCAACTTTGTTGAGCTAGTAAACAAGCAAGGCAAAGTTGTAAAGTAGTACAAGATAATGTCAGTCACGAAAAAACTTCAATGAAAAAGTACTTAGAAAGGAATATAACAATACTCGTACATGAAATACGAATATCAGTCTTATAGCAATAGTATCACTATATTCTTTTATCTCCAAGATATTCGCTAAACTTGGGGCAATGAAAAAGTTGGAGCAATATGGTCACAGGTTCGAGCTAGGGAAGCAGCCACTAACGCTTTCATTAGGGTACGCTATCTATATGTAAGTTGCTCAGACTCCGGTGCAGGTATCCGACATGGGTGCGAATCCGAGAATCAGATTTAGCAAAATCTAAGTTTAAGGTTCAGGGGTATGGATCTAGGTGCTAGGATTCGGCTAAAATTCAAAATTATAAAATATAGCTATAGAGATATTCTAAATTTTGAAAGATCTTCTGAGGTTGTCTTCCCCAAGACCCCAACTTCTTCTTTCATGCTCTATGGTTCTTCCCCTCTAATAAGAAAGAGAGAATCATTGCTACTGTCTACCAGAAGTCAGAACATGACTGCTAGAATTCTTAGTTTCTCTCTGTTTGGACTGAAACATGAAGCAAGGAATATTGACAAAGACGAAAAACTAAAAAGGAGACAAAAGGACTACAATACTCGAAGGTATGTCATTTCCCATGTCTTAAATCTATTTTATCTTTTATTTTGAGGAATAAAAATCTCAATTTCCCCCAAATGTGTCTATGGACTGTGATCAATGTATTTGATGTGGGTTGACCGAATCCCACAATCACACTCGACACGAGTGCAGCAACAAAAAATGAAGAGTCTGTGCAACTTAGATCTACATCACACCCCTTGGAGTGCGGCCCTTCCCCAGACCCTAAGTGAATGCATGATGCTTTGTGCACCGGACTGCCCTTTCTATATTCTAGCTAAACTTGCACTGAGCTTGCTTTCCTTTTTATAAAAGTAATATCCTGGTGAGCTTGGGTGCACTTGCACAGAGCTTGCTTGGGCTCACAGATCCATATAAACTCAAACATATGGAGCTTGGCTTAGCATAAACTAACTAGAGGTAGCCATAATTTTAGCAGGCCAATGAAAC
This sequence comes from Solanum chiquidenum, assembly GCA_029582725.1. Lineage (NCBI taxonomy): Eukaryota > Viridiplantae > Streptophyta > Magnoliopsida > Solanales > Solanaceae > Solanum > Solanum chiquidenum. Next base: position 10,845 of record JAJOOS010032388.1, read on the forward strand.
AAGATTTGTCTGTCAGATCAACTAAATGTACTTTGCTCATCCCCATTAAACACCCACTTTAGGATGCAGCAAACACTAATATCTTCTTCCATTCAGATACAGGTAAAAGAGTTCACATAAAAGAACAACATTGAACAGAACATTGCAAGATTATTGTCTGTGACAAAACTTTATAGTGTTTACCATTTCCACATCACTTAAGCAAAGTGAAAAATGGGACTAACTCAAATTGCAAATTTAAACTAGTCACTTGGAAATAAATAAAGTTGTAGGGCAAATTAATAGCATACCAATACTTCCCACTAGCTGCCATTACTTCAATTACACTCTTAACCTCTTCGTCATTAATCTGCTTTTCAGATTCCATGTCTGTAGATCCCAATAATACCCATATTTAGTAGAAAGATGAAAACCCAATTTCGTATAGCACAAAAATCACAGGAATCAGCCAAGAAATGATAAATAAAGCAGCGTTTGTAGAATATTTTCTTAAAACGGAAAATACACACATTTAGAGAAAATTGAATACCTGGTTGAGGAGAATCCATATATACTCGAAGAAAAGGGAGGTTAAAGCACCAAGATTAAACCCTAATTCATCTACTCTTCCCCGTATTACGGAAGAGAGAATTTGTTTTGCAACTATATTTGAGAGGTTGGATGGGTCGGGTATGGGTCAAAGGAATTCATGTGGTTTGGGTAATGGGTATTGTCTTTAAAAAAAAAAGGCATAATACATAAATTAGACCTTAAACTTGGCTTCGAATTTTAAGTATGACATCTAACTTTCAAAGTGCACAAGTAGGCACTTTAACTATCCAATTCTTAAACAAAAAAACATACGAATCCAACAGCCAAATTGTGTGATATACAAACGCTCCTACGTGGCTCCTACGTGGCTTAATGAGCCACTCAGTGGCTGCCACGTAATTAAAAAATTACACGTATTTTATAATTAAAAAAAAATACAAAAGGGTAGGGTCGTATTTTATTTTCCCAACCCACCCTCTACCAGCCCCTCCACCCCCAAAAAAAATTGAAATTTATTTTTAAAAAATATTTTCAACTTCAAATTATTATTTTTTCACCCCTACCTCGACCCGCCCACCCACCCACTCCCTACCAGCCCCCCACCCCCTCAAAAAAAATTTAAGTTTGTTTTTAAAAAATATTTTAAACTTCAAAATTTTATTTTTTTCA
>JAJOOS010032398.1:0-11676 GCA_029582725.1 Solanum chiquidenum
AATAAATAAATAAATAAATAAATATATATATATATATATATATATATATATATATATAGCAAAGACATATCAATTAAAAAGATGTCGTGAAAAAAAAATCAACTATTATTGTCCGCTTTCACATATTTAAGTGGATAAACACATTCTTATCCTATTTGATGACCAATTTATCTTCTTATTTGTTAATTTAATTAGATTAGGGATAAACTGCTAATGTCTTTGCTTGTGTTTTTTTAAGTATTATGAATTCTTACTCATGAGCCTTTGTTTTCTTCATTTTATGATTAGTGATTTTTTTTCCTAAAAAAGTTCAACCCTTGCATGATTAAATATATCTTATTTGCATCTCTTAGTTGTACTCTACAAAAATTGATACAGTAGATTACTTTTCAATGCAATATTTTTGTGTATCTCATGGATCGAACAAGCCTCTAATTTGATTTTATTTTTGATGCATGTAAATCCAATCCGAGTCTAATGGACTCCATTCCTTACCTATTATTGAGTTGAATTCCTTTGACTCAGCCCCGTCAATGTTCGAGTGAAAGAAAAATTGAATTACAGGTTCTGAAAGCAAAATACAGGTCTCAGAAAGCTTAAACTAGGCTGATATATAATCTGTATACACCCAATATACATTGATATACATGTTGAGTGCAGTAAATACATGGACAAAAAACTAATACAGGTATTCAAAAGCAGAATTAGACTGTATACACTTTATATACATTCCGATATACAAAATAAAAAACCAATACTTCCTGTATACACTGGTATACAGTCGCTGTATATGCAGTCTTTTAGGCATGAGACTGGGCCAAAAGCCAATTTTATTTTGCACAGCAGGTCCAGGAGAAGCTAGTGAGCTGAAATCCATCTTTGCAGTTGACCCATTTTTAGAGTTAGGATGGGTGGGCTAAAAACCCATATTTTGACTTTACTTCCTTTCTTCTTATTATTTGTTTATTTGTATTAACTCTCTAACCTTTGTTTTAATTGGATTCAATGTAATTAAGTTCCTAAAAGATAGTCTTCTTCTGTTTTATGTTTAACTGAAATATTTAAATTTTATTTATTTAGATATAAAATTTACTTCCTTAAAAAATCATGTTAAGTTCATTTCCTTTCAAGTAAAAAATGGGTTATTTTATTAATTTTCAAAGTTAGTCAAATTTTAGTCAAGTCGTAGGTCAATCGCACGTTAGCGGTAATGTTAAAACCATTCTCGAAATGTAAATTGGACTCCAAACCCCCTTTTGTTTTTCTTTCAAATAATTTTGTCTTTTTAAGTCTTTGAAAATTACAAGTTTTTTTGATTTCTTTTTTAAAAAAATTTAAGTGTAACTCTTTTGATAAATCAATGTTACTTTAAATTTTGAGTTGAATTGATTTTTTGAAAATAAGTCATATATATTTCTTTTTCAAACGTAAAACAAGTACTCTTGAACATTCCTTGTCAAAGATTCTTTTGATGTGTATTAATATATGAGCAATTACATTTTTTTAATTAATTTTGTGTCTTTTCATAGTCTATTTCATAATATAGGTTGCTTAATCTATAATTCTTGATTTTAATTGAATTATTAATATAACATATGGAATGTGATTACTTTCAAGAACACTACGAACTGATCAATTTGGATATGAATTTTATTGACAAAAAGACATCTTATTCCACGATGCGGTTGAAAAATATGAGTTTTTTAAAAAATGTAATTATTTCAAAGTAATTAATGGTGTTTAAATTTTTTGTCATGAGCACAAATAGAAGTTGTTTGAAATTTTATAAGTAATTTGAAATGAAAAGTAATTTTTTTTTCATTTTAATTCTTTTAAAATTCAGCTTCAAAGTGAATGAAAAAACAATTATGGCCAAACATCATTTTTTTCAAAATTCAACTCTCAAAATAGTAATAATTCATGGTCAAAAGGGTAAAAAAGTGATGGATAAGAAAAAAGTCAAGGAAGAAAGAGAAAGAAAAAGAACTAAAAATAAAGAAAACAAAGGAAGATGGAAAAAAAATATATAGCAAAAATATATCAATTAAAGAGATGTCGTGAAAATAATCAACTATTATTGTCAGCGTTCACATACTTAAGTGCAGTAAACACATTTTAATCCTATTTGATGATCAATTTGTCTTCTTATTTGTCAATTTAATCAGATTAGGGATAAACTACTAATGTCTTTGCATGTGTTTGTTAAGTATCATGACTTCTTACTCATGAGCCTTTGTTTTCTTCATTTTATGATTAGTGATTTTTTTTCTTAAAAAAGTTCAACCCTTACAAGATTAAATATATCATATTTTCATCTCTTTGTTGTACTCTCCAAAAATCAATACACTAGATTACTTTTCAATGCAATTTTTTGTGTATCTCATGGATCGAACAAGGCACTTATGTGATTTTATTTTTGATGCATGTAAATCCAATTCGAGTCTAATAGACTCCATTCTTTGCCTATTATTGAGTTGAATTTCTTTGAGTTAGCCTGTCAATGTTCGAGTGAAAAGGAAAACTGAAATACAAGTTCTGAAGGCAAAATACAGGCCTCGAAAAACTTAAAACAGGCTGATATGTAACTCGTATACACTCAGTATATATTGATATACGGGTTGAGTGCAGCAAATACAGGACCAAAAAATTAATATAGGTACTCGGAAGCTGAATTAGACTGTATACACTTGATATACATTCTGATATATAAAAAAAGGAACAAAATACTTCCCGCATACACCAGTATACAGTCGGTGTGTATGCAGTCTTTTAAGAATTAAACCGGGCCAAAACCCAATTTCTGTTTTGCACAGCAAGTCCAGGAGAAGCTAATGGGCTGAAATTCATCTATTTACAGCTGGCCCATTTTTAGAGTTAGGACAGGTTGGGCCGAAAACCCAATTTTGACTTTACTGCCTTTTTTCTTATTATTTGTTTATTTGTATTTAACTCTCTAACCTTTGCTTTAATTGAATTTAATTCAATTAAATTTCTAAAAGTTAGTCTTCTTCCGTTTATATTTAATTGAAATATTTAAATTTTATTTATTTAGATTAATACAAGTCTAGTTTGCTTAATCTATAATTCTTGCTTTTAATTGGATTGTTAATAGAACATATTCTTTTTTTTAAAGAGTTGATTATGGATAGAGATGATTTAATGATAAAGGTCAGGATTTGCAAAATGTGGAATGTGATTACTTTCAATAATACGACAAACGGATCAATTTGGAGATAAATTTTTGTTGATGAAAAGACATCTTATTCCATGAGGCGGTTTTACTATTAAACTTATGATTATTTTTTTTAAAAAAATAATTATTTCAAAGTAATTATTGGTGTTTAAATTTTTTATCATGAACACAATAGAAGTTGTTTTTTGAAATTTTATAAGTAATTTGAAATGAGAAAGAAAATCTTTTTTTCATATAATTTTAAAATTTTTAAAATTCAGCTTCACAGTGGATGTAAAAACAATTTATGGCCAAATGTCATTTTTTCAGAATTCAACTCTGAAAATAATAAGAATTCATTATCAAAAGGGTAAAAAGGTGATGGACGAGAAAAAAGTCAAGGAAGAAAGAAAAAGAAAAAGAACTAAAAAAAAAGAAATGAAAAAAACTATATATAGCAAAGACATATCAATTAAAGAGATTTTGTGAAAAAATTAACTATTATTGTCCGCTTTCACATATTTAAGTGGAGTAAACACATTTTTATCCTATTTGATGATATAATGGATCAATCTTTCTTCAAATTTTATTGGGATAATGTCACGACCCAAATCACAAGTCATGATGGCACCTATGTTCCCAACCGATAGGTGAGCCAACCCAATTCTTTTACCAGTTCAATTTAATATTTAAAGTAGAAAGATAATCGACAACATAATATCCAAACACTAAGTCACTTACAAGTATGAAATGCGAAAACCTAAAAAATCACCCCAAGATTTAGTGTCATAAGTACAAGAGCTTCTAAAATATGATACAAGTCCAAACTAATATGAAAATCTAAACATAATAAATATCCTATCAGAACACCAAAATAACCTAATAGATAGAGGTAGATGAAGTGTGGGCTGCATAATATCCAAGCAGCGCACCACAACTCCAAGATAATCCGAATTCAAAGCTCCAAGAAACGTGCTCGAATTTGAAATCCAATCTGGAGATTTGCAGATTTTTGTTTTCTCTCGTGATGTCGTCATCTTCATTGTCATCGGTAGAAACCACCAATGGTTCTGTGACTTTATGGCATGACAAAAGAAATATTAACCCTATCTAATTTAATTTAGTTTTGCACATGGGTCAAGTGTTATGGGTATTAACTTAAATTATCTTATATATGGACTTGACCCATTAATCATCAACTAAATTAATTATTTAATAAATATCCACCAACTAAATAATCGTAGCTACCGAATAGTTCAAAAGTTTCATTTAAATTTTAAGGTAAGAGTCAAAATAGTTCTAGTTCTCAAAACGACCTAGCGATTCGTTACATCATCTACCACTAAAACAAATGATTGTCCTCGAACGGTAAAAGAATAAAGAGTGATTGAACGCTTAAAACAAATGTGGATATATGATCTATATGTCCAACTCACTCTCCCAAGTAGCATCTTCAACCTTTTTCCATTGAACCTTTACTGTAACAATCTCCTTCGACCCCAACTTTCGAATTTGCCTATCCACGATTTCTAACGGCTCCTCCTCAAAGTAAAACTCTAATCAAGTAATAGTAAATCTCATTGAATCACACACGCACTATCTTAAATAAAACTTCTTCACCATCGAATTATGAAATATAATATAAATACCCGACAAATCAAATGGCAAAGAAAACTTGTAGCCATCCCACCAATATGTTGATCCATATCGACAGAGATAATATACCTCAGGCTCAACTTGTTCTTCTTTTCAAATTTCATCACACTTTGCATAAGTGTAACCTTTAATAGGACTCGCTCTCCAATCATTAACTCTAAATCACGAATCTTTCGACATGTATAACTCTTTTGTCTACTCTGAGCCATGAAGAGTCTACCCTCATTCTACTTAACCTTACCCAAGGACCCCCTAACCAAATATGTGCCCCACAGCCTAACCTCAAATGCATCAAACCAACAAACTAGAGATGCACATCTCCTACCATACAATGCCTCAAATGGTGCCAACTTAATACTCGAATGATAATTGTTGTTGTATGCAACTCCACTAAACGAAAAAAAAATTCCCCAATAACCACCAAAGTGAACACACATACGCAACATGTACTCAAGGACCTCAATAGTTCATTCAGACTAACTATTAGTCTATATATGTAATGATGTACTAAGATCCACCAGAGTACCCAATTTCTTCTGCATAGACCTCCACCAGAAATTAGTTGTTAATTATGTATCTCAAAGAAATAATAAAAAATGGGCTTCTCGTACAAGCGAACTATCTCCCAAATATAGATCTTAGCTAATTTTTCTGAATTATAGTTAGTCAAGGTTGGTACGAAGTGTGCAGATTTAGTCAATACCATGACCCATATAGTATAAAATTTACTCAAGGTATGTGACAACTCTACCACGAAGTCCATAGCAATACACTCTCACTTCAACAAAGGTATGAGCATTCTTTGAGTCACATCTCAATGCTTTTGGTGTTCATACTTACTAACAATTCAAACTCTGATAGAAAATCTATTATGTCCCTCTTCATACGACACCACAAATAATGTTGTTTCAAATCACGATACATTTAGTAGCCCCAAAATAAATAGAATACTTCAAATTATAGGCCTTATCCAGGATCAGCCTAGTCAAATCACCTATTTGAGGAACATAAATACGAACTTTTATCTTCAAAACTCCCTCACCATCAAGAGTTTCCTTCTTGGCTTCTCTTTGTAACACCTTGTCTTAAATCTTACACAAATTTCCATCACCAAGTTGTCGAACTCGAATCTGCTCCAATAAGGACTACCTCATCCCAGGTAAGCCAAAACTCTACTGGATTTTAATATAGCAAGTCTCATAAAGTTATTAGATAAGGACGGGTCAGTCATAGTCAAAAGATGTTCTCTTACCAATAACAAACCTAGACTATCCATACCTACCGTATTTCAACTCAAGCCTTCTACTATCACTCTTCGCCCTAATGTTAAGAAGTAGTAACCCCATAGTCCTTGAGAAACTCTAACCATCTCAACTAGCTCAAAATTGAGAATTCTATAATTGAATATATATGAGAGACCACAATCATCCTTGAACAGATCACAATGTACATCATAAAAGTATTGTCTTTAAATCTTTAATGAAAATATTATAATTGTCAACTCTAAATCATGGGTAGTATAGTTCTTCTCATGAACCCCCAACTGCTCGAACATAAACTTTCACCTTCCCCTCCTACATTCATACACTACCAAAATCAATCTGAAAAGTGTCACAATATACAATAAAATCATCTCTCTCCACAAGTAGGGTCAAAGTCAAAGTCAATAAAATCTTAAGCTTATGAAAACTCACCTTACACTCATTAGACCACTGAAAAATCTCATTCGTTTGAATCAACCTAGTCAATATCGAGGAAATAGATGAGATCCCATCCACGAACCATCAATAATAATTTGAAAAACCTAAGAAACTCTGAATCTCGATAATGATAACATGTATGTCCCAATTATGTACTACCTCAATCTCTTTGGTATCCACCATAATACCTTTTCTTGAACACTACATGTTCTGAACTAATCGAAACTCACATTTTAAAAACTTCCATAGAACTTAATCTTTCCTAGATCTTAAAGAACCATCCTCAAATGATGTTCGTGGTCCTCCCTACTACGGAAGTATATCAATACATCATTGATAAAGATAATAGCAAGGGATCCAAGGACAATAGAAACAACCCATAAATATACAATTGATCTAATAAATTTCTTACTCAACAAGTTTTGTTACAGTTCTTTCAATTCTACAGGAGCATTCCAATAAGAAATGATAGAAATAGGGCTAGTGTCCAACTTTAAATTAATATTAAATTTGATATCACAACCAGGTGGAACACTTTCAAGACTCTTTTACCACTGGAACTGATTTCAAAGGAGAATTACCGATACTAGTATCACAAATATAAGTCTGATAGGTGATGCATCATTGTCTTTTTTTTTCTAATTGAGACTTCAAAACTGAAAATACCTTTCTTAGATAAGTACAAAAAGTTTTATGCCACTTTAGTTTAGGAATAGCTGACATATGTTAGGTTATTGTCTTGTCCTAATAGTCTGAAAATGCATGATAGGGAGAAATTTCATCTATATCCAATATGATGTTGAATTCCACCATACTCAGAATAAGTATGTCCATGTGTCATATACTACCAAGTCAACAACATAAGATCGATGTAATCGATCTACCACTAAGAATCATCTACTGTGTAAAAATACGTACAAACATAGAAGAAGAGTCACAAAGTATATTCAAATCCAAAATAAGGTACGTACTTACATAAAATGAAGTAGATCCACACTCCAAATAAAATTGTAGTCAATCGAGAGCATATTGAATGATACTTTGAACAATCTTGGTTACCCCAGTACAATTAGTTATTTACTACTGCAGTATTCCAATCACTACTGAATTGGTCCACGATCTATATAGTGATTCATAACTACTATGCATACGTCTCTATAGATGCCCTCATATAACTTCATACAAGTATCCCTTCCAACATCATTAACAAAAGAATCATTTTCCCCTCTTTCTTTCAATTAATGTTATTGATCCTCAATTCAATCTCTGAAAGATTCCTCACAATATGAATTTATCACTATTTATCATTAACTCTTCATTTAAATGTTCTTACTGACTGACATTCAATTTAGCTTTTTATTAACTCTTTATGTATTAGACTTAACCCACCTTGTGGCTTCTATCAATGAATATCAATGTGGTCATTGTGCCATCAAAATTAAACTATTCAAATTATGTTCAGTATACCTCCACTCCAAAGGATAAAAAGGAAATTTGCCATACAAATCATATAACAAGTCTTACCCTCTCAAACGTCATTAGAAGTAATCATATTTGTTTTGTCTTTGTCCTAACTCAACTTCTCCTCATAGCCTTACCATAATTACTATCCTCTTAATTGATCAATTGATCATCCTAATATTACACTTCTCTTCAACATATCAACATTCTACCATTTCATTACTAAATTATTTGCCTATCGTAAACACGGGTCATAAGAGTGTCCTAGTAAATTCAAATATAGTTCAAGTGTCCTCGTCTAAACCACACCTCGACCCAACCATTTTTACTATTTCAACCTTGTCAAATTCATTGTTTTTAATCGAAAAGCTCATTACTAAGTTACTTTGCAAATAACACCACATATGTACTATACCGCATAACATCCCCTACTACTAAGATCAAATTTAAAATATCTCCTCACTATTGGTGAGAGAATGGAGCAAAAAAATTTGACCTTAAACCAAACCACATACGCACGATAAGGAATGAAAGATGAAAGTTTCCTAAAGTCATATAGCCTCTCAAAGATAAGTAACAGACGTCTCCGCACCGATCCACAAGACTCTACTAGACTCAGCTCATGTACTCCTGAGACCGATGAACCTAGGGTACTGATACCAATTTGTCACGATCCAAATCATTACTAAGTTATTTATTTACTTTTTCTCCTTTAATAATCACATACAAAGCTTATAAATGGAACCATTAAAGCATGTGTTTTCGCCATTCTTATTCTTTACTTCTTTATCCTTTACCAAAAAAATTGTTATTCATTACTCCATAATATTGCACAAAATTGGATATGTTAATTTTCTTTCGTAAACTGACATATTATATGACCGCTCAATTTTTAGAAGCAACCGAATCTTTGTTTGTTTGTTTGTTTATTAATATTATTTTTCATGTTTTTATTTATTTGTTCTAGTTTGATTTGTTATAAAAAAAATTAAAAAAAGGACTTTTGAATCTTATGATCTAAATTAAAGATATATAAATCATATCAAGATGTGCTTTATTCTCGTTGTCTTAAATATGTCATGTAAAAAGTTAAATTGAAGAGTTACAAAAAAAAGAAAAGAGTTATTCTTTGTGAAACAAAAAAAAAAGTAAGACAAATAAATCAAAACAAAAAGAATATTATTTATGTTTTAAAATTTTTTTTGTTTCTTAATATGTTACCCTATTTATGCCATGATTTGTTTTTTCCATTGATCAATTTGTCACTATTTTTTTAGTCAGTGTCACAGAAAGAATGACACATTTATATTTATTTAATAAATAATTTAACTTTAAAATTTTTATTTTACTCTTAAAGAAATTATTTAAATTCACAAGTTTCAAAAGTCTTCTTTTAAAATCTTTTTTTCAGATGAAATTACATCACATAAATTAGAATAAGAATATTTGAATTTTTAGTTATCAATTAGAAAGGTTCTTTTAAAAAAATAAGAAGTCAAAAATATTTAGGAGATTAAAAAATTTGTTTGAAAGTTATAGTAATAAGGTTTGGAAATGGGCTTCACTTGAAAAAGAGAGATTGAAAATTGTGAGTAATAATAGCTTAATTTATTTCATATGAAATGTCGATTAAATAAAATTTTCAATTTTTTATTATTAGAATTGATGACATATTTCTTATATTCCGTTAATATAGTTCATTAAAATGAAAAAACAATAAAAATATCACCGTACTCAAAAAATATATTTGCCATCATTACAAAATATATGAATTTTAGATAGTAAGATTGTCCGCACAGATTTTTTCTTCTAGTTTTAAATAAATAATAAATAATTTGCTATCTTGCTTTTATTTTTTTGATAATTTCTTTTTAAGAAAGTAGATATTATTATTAAATTAAATATTTGATAGGTTAAAACAAGAAAATAGTAACAAAAGAGTATAATAGTGTTGCGCCTCTGTTGCACCCACAAGCTCAATACCAGTTGTAATCACAGTCGAGTTTTTTTCGTTTCTTTCTCCTGAAGCTCACACTCCCTCCCTCTCTCTTATACAAATTTAAACACAAATGATTATTCATAAATAGGGTTTTGTTCTGTTGTAGAGTGTGAAAAACATGGTGAGAGATCTGTTATCCAGTTGCAATTATCGATGCCAGATTTCGATCGTGTTAGGGTTTTGTTATGTGTATGTTGTAGAGTGTGAAAAACATGGCTATGAACGATCCGTTATCCAGTTGAAACTACCGGTGCCGAATTTGGATCGTGTTAGGATTTTGTTTGGTGTATGTTGTAGAGTGTGAAAAGCATGGCTACGAGCGATCTGTTATCAAACGCACCATTGCAATTTCCAATAGGCTTCAATTTCTGCTAATGCTTTTAGCATTTTTAAAGGCTAAATATGAAATGAATGACCATTAACTTCTATACCTATCTATATGAAGCAATTTCAATATAAAATTTCTCCATATACTTCACCTAATATGCTATCAGAGGAACCCGCTAGTTTGGACTTGGTATTGAAATTTTTCAGGAAAAGAAGAGGATTTGGGGTCTGGTGGTAGAGAGAAGGAAGATATGGTTAATTGTTGACCATAGATAAATTTGTTGGGTTTTTTAACAAATAAATCTGAACCATTTATTATATTAAGGGACACGTGTAGTGATTTTAATACCTCTCTGGACGAAATGACTATTGAGGGGAGCGCAATCTAACATTTTTTAACCAAACCTATTAGCAGACAACTATTAATGGTAAGAATATTTTTACTTAATTTTACATAATTTAAAAATAGGGGTTTTGATCATTTTTTAAAGAATCAAACTTACTAAAGACCACATTGCTTCTAGTAGGGCTGAGCATAAAATATCAAAAATTGAATTACCGAATCTAATCGAATTAATTTTTTTTATAATCTGGTATTCAATATTTGATATGGTATCCAAGAGTAAAATTTTAGAATTATCGTATTCGGGTTTGAATTTAGTGTTAGACATTATTACTATTTAGTATTTAGTATTTTCGGAATACCAAATAATTTTGTCAACTAGTTTGGTTGAAGTAATATTTTTATATTTTAAAGTTAATTAATTTATAATTATTTTATTTTGTTAAGATTACGAAACTCGTTAATTGTTAGCCAAATTTACTCAAATTAAACTCAATTCTAATCACACTTTTAACTCTAATTTGGAATTGGAATATAAATAAAAAAATCCAGTCCACAAGCCCAATTTCATTTAGTAAGACCCAATCCCAAAACCCACCAACAAATACAATACGTACGCATAGTATATGGGGATACCAACCGACCCATACTCTTCTTCCTCCCAAACCTGAACCCAACATCCAGCAGCGCTGTGCGTCCTCTCTGCCTTTCCTCTCTCGTTTGAGACCGTTTGAATTGAATCAACGGCTCAATTTCAGTTTGTTGAATGTCGAATTAGAATTCTAGGTCAAGCTCCTACAGTGCGGCATTGTGGACAATTTTGATCCTCCCCGATAAAAATTAATTCGCGAGCTTCTTAGATTCCAAATGATTTTGAATAATTAGTTTATAAATTTCAAATACTTTTTTTTAAGATTTTAGTGTAATTCTGATCCAAATTGGTACACGCCAATTTCATTTCGCCGGATTGAAAGAGCCATCAATCACTATGATCTCTTTCTTAGAAAAGAAATTGCGT
>JAJOOS010032400.1:0-10367 GCA_029582725.1 Solanum chiquidenum
ATGTATTGGAGTACTCTTTTCAAGATTAAGTGGGACCAACAAGGGTAAAAGAGAAATTATACCTTTAAATACTTACCAAATAAGGAAATGTGACATTCTTTTTGGGACTGACCAAAAAGGAAATGTTGCCACATAAAATGGGACAGAGGGAGTAATTAATACTAAGGATAAAATTACATTGAAAATATATGTAAAAAAAAATTAGAAAAAATTACCTAAATACACAACTTATTTTATCATATTCTCGAAAATTTCCTATCATTTAAAAAAATTACAAAAAATCCCTCCTCATCTCTTCTATTCCTAGATACATCACTTTACACGATGTATCGAGACATTGAGTGATGTATCTGAAACTAAGACGTAATGTATCCGAAATCAGGACGCAATGTATTGAAATGTTTTGGAATGTATCCTGATTCCATCAAATTCAAGATTTTTTCGTAATTTGGAAAAGAATAGAGATAAGATGTAATTAGCTCTTAACACTATGAGATTTGTATAAAATTCTCAAAAAATTATATGTTAAAAGTAACAAATAAAAAATAAAAATTTATTTTTAAAGTAGTACACGAGTAAAGTGAACGAACGGAGAAGTATTATAATATAATTATGGCTACACCTCAGCTCCTAAGAGACAAGATATACATTTTTAATACAAATTGATCTAGTGTTTAATAGTAAACTTAAATATTCAAATGTCGAGATTCATATGTGTTTTAGTTACTTTAGGTGTAGTATAATATTTTGCATTATCAAGATGATTTTTATAATTAGTATCAATGTGGACTATGGTTAGACTCGAGTTTGTGCTGAAGTACATAATAGGTGTTATTCTAGAAGACTCTATTAGAGTGTATAAGAATAATGTAAAATATAGTGTACTAGTAATACTTGTATTAGTTATGATGAGATTTTTTTATGTAATGTTTGATTTGGTGTACTAAAAATATTATGCATTACATAATTTTTTTAGAAAAATATTTGTTTACAAAAATACCCTCCACAAATATAGTGGAAAGGATGTAAAAAATGTTTTTGAGGGTAATTGTGTCTTTAATAATGTTAATGCATGCATTAGAATCCATTGCATTACTAATGCATAGAAATAGATGGTATTAGTAATACACTCTTCAATACACAATAGAGTGTATTACTAATACAAGCATTAGTTATGCATAGGTTAGAAAAGTGTACCAAACAAGGTACTAATAATACATCAAGTCAATACAAGCATTATTTTCTCCAATACACTCTACCAAACGACCCCTATATTAGTATTAGTACTTATATATAAGTCCCTTTGGTAATAGTAATATTACTCCCTCTAATTCATAGGGACATTTTTCTATGTTTATGTTTTATTTAAAGAAGTTCTTAATTATTTTATATTTTTAAAGAGAATAGTTTGAAAATAATTAAAATGATAATAGTGCTATAGCCTTTTATTTATGTTCTTGAATATTTTTCGTAATATATATGTCATACTCCAACAATTCGGTAATATGGACCGAAGAAAATATATAAGAGTGAAGTTTTTTAATAATTATAAAGTGAGATTAATGTCTATCTCCCTCTTCAATCCTCTTTGTACCTTATAATATTATCAAGGTCTGCCTTATATTTCTAACAGTGAGCACATAAAATAATTATATTATTAGGTGATTTTCTTCAAACCGTTTTATGATCCATTGATAAGTAGAATAACTAATTTTCAACTAATTTATGTAATGATATCATTAATTTCATACCGTATATATGAAAATTCTTTATACCGTCAATTGTGATAAGAACGTGCTATTTTGATAAAGAGAAATTTAAAATCATCTTTACTTCAAGAGAAAAAGAAAACATTTGAATGATCAAACAAAGTTGTTTTTGTTTTCCTTTATTCTAATTAACAAGTGACACTACCATTATAGTCGGAGCCATCTTATAATCAGGAGTTCATTTAAATTTCATTCCGTAGAAAATTATATTATTTATATATGATTATAATAACTTATTTTTATATATATAATATATAACATATATCGAATCCCTTTTAATTAATTTGTGCATTTACTTCTTCAAATTTTAAACACTCTTACTTAAAATCCTGACTCCGATCACTAGGCCTACCACTCATGCATGTTGTCAAATTGAGTTCAATATGCATGCATTAGAAGGAAAAAAAAGAGATTCATGAACAACTTATCATTTCAAAAGAAATTTGACACTTGTCTTATAGTTCCCACTAAATTCCTACTTTAATTTGTGGAAACTACTAACCAACTCATCAAAAACTTTTTTGGCAATAGTCTTCCTTTTAGTTAACCCTACCAATGCCGCCACTTTGAATCTTCTTGATCTTATGTCCTTCTAGGTGGCTTCCTTCAACACCAATGAGGCCAACAAATGGTAGGTGATGGAAAGGTATTACAATAAATAGAATTAGGGTTGACCATATAGGTAATATATGTAGTTATCCATCCAACTCAGCCTATTTTAAATCAACTTACATAAATCTCACTAATTCAGGAGCTAATTACTTAGATATATTTTAGTTTGCAATATTACGTATCTTATAAGATTTTGGTGCCTCTAAGATACATGTATTTCGGATATATGTAGTCGAAATTATGTTTAATTTGTTCCGTATACATTGTATCCAAGTGGATTCGCATGTATCTGAGATACACAACAAATCTCGATCGCCTCCCTCGCATCTCTCCCATCTCGCTCGCCACTCTCCTTTGTATCTGGTATTCCAGAGACATGTGAATCACATTAAATACAAAATAATAAATTATTTTATTATTTTATTTTTGAATGTTGTAAATATGAAATGTTCCCCCAAAGCCTATAGTACTCTCCGTAAATATTTCTAAAATCTATAGTAATATTGAATCCAAACAATTAACTAATGCCGATAAAGACTTTAACACTCTTTATTTATGTGTATATATATTTACTGTTATTAAAAGTTGTTTTTATTATAGTATCAATAAGTTAGTAAAATGAGGAAACAAATTAGCACATCGTGTCAACATTTTCTTCAATGTACTCCATCTATTCAATAATAGTTGTTCACTATACTATTTTGGAATGAGGAACTTTCACAAATAGCCATTATAATAAACTTAATTATGCTCCATAACTATAGTTTGCATATTTACGGGTTGTAGCTATAGTTTAAGCTGCCTCATTTGTATAATTCGCGGATTTGTATAATTTGCAGGTTTGTATAATTCGCGGTAGGTTTGTATAATTCAGTTTTTTTTTTTATAAACTCGAAATAACGAATTTATACAATTACAAATATCAGAAGTGCAAATAGTTATACAAATTATATTATACAAATTCTGAATTATACAAAAGTTATACAAATTCCGAATTATACAAATGCGTGAATTATACAAAACTAAAAAGATGAGCTGTGTAATTATAGCTAAAAGTAAGCCGCGAATTGTAATTAAGGCAAACTATAGTTATATTAAGTAATTAACTAGTATATGTTTGCTTATACGCGTAATATTCCCTTTTGGAATGTCCAACAATACTTATTCACTTTATAAAATCAATGGATAATTTCACACTTAATTCTAATTTACCCTTTATCATTAATTGTAGTCATTTCTCTATTATATTTTTCAAAACATTGTATTCATTATATTCAAAGGATGATATAGTAAAATTATCTTTTTATTTATAGTTTCTTAAAAAATATGAAAAATCAATAGTAAACCAGTATTGATGGACAAAAGGAATATATTTCAAAGGAGAAGATTAATACTACAAACGACCTAGACCCAAAAAGGTATACCACAATTTCATTTATGACAGATTGAATAGGGAATCTATTTTTTCTTAGAGGACCACCACCTAATGGCCTCTGTTTCTTCTGCCATTGTCACTCTAGCTCTGGGCTACTTTTATTCATATTTGATTTATGTTCTTTTCTCTCGTTCACTTTTACTTATTATATCAAAATTTAGCATATTCATTAAAAAAATTAATGATTGACATGATTATCTTATCACACTATTTCTATTAATTGATGTTTGATGTTTGATGTTAAATCTTGAAAAAATATTTGGAAAATAAATAATTAATAGTAAGAATAAAACATGGAAAAAATATAAAGTGACAAGTAAAAATGAAAATATATTTTTAAAATAGTGGACAAGTAAAAGTAAACCGAGGAAGTAAAATTTATAGCGGAGGCGCTAAGCGGGATGACGTCAGCCCGAACAAAATTTCAAATTCCAATTTTTTTCATCGTGGGTGGTACCTTTAGCTTGTACCAACGGCACAAGACACTCTTATGTACCTTATGGATGCATTGTTAATTACAATATATCTCAGTTTATGCTAGTTTTCCAAGATAGATATACAAATATACACATGCTTTTTTTTAAGTTAATAAATGCACGTGCACTCTAACTTTGCATGTGGGTCTGCCTCTGCCCACAACGAAGTGCCTTTTAATAACGACTGAACAAGTCGTTACAAAACCTCATCTTATGAGTTTAATTAAGCTAGAAATAGGAAGAGCCCAAGTATAACCTAAAATTGAAATATAATTAGTGCCTTTTAGTTTGATTCGAAAGAGTTAGCTAAGATAAACCCGCTAAATAGTCTAGAGAGATTAATGGGTAATTGAGATTAAAAGGCCAAAAATAATTAGTGGTTGTTTAGCATAGCATTGGATCGTTATGAGTTCAAATTAAATAATTATCAAGTATTTGACTTAGTGCAGTGAATGATAATACCGAACTTACTATATCACCTATATATTGATTTCAATGGGATTTGACCTTGACTCATTATTGGATAAATTAGATTGTATACAACTAGGCACACTTTCTATTAATTAGGAGTCGATTTGGACGTTATCAATAATACGTCTACCACCTCCGCTATTTCTTGCTCACTACTTTATTTTTATTAAACTCACCTCACTCATGTTGTTCATACAAAGTCACTCCCATTTTATTCCGAATATATCTCAACTACATAAAGAATGAGGAAATTGTAGTATCACTACCCTACAAAGAGGTGAAACCAACAAAGACTGAACACTAACCCTATTTTACAGACGGGTTTGACCGGTGATAATGCCGCCTTATTAATAGGTTGGAATGAAGAATTTATAGGGACTAATTGATTTTGTTAAAAAATCTCATATTTAGTCGACTAATTAATTGAAGGAAGAAAATATAACCAATCAGATTTAGTTTCCTCATTTGTAGTTCTTCAATACTCATTTATTTATAGGTGTAGAATATTATTGAATATTTTATTCATTTGCTATTATTTATGCAACTTATTCTCCTAATAAATTAAAGGAAAAATGATAAAAAATACTCCTAAACTATATAAGTCAAATTCACCTATAGTTACGTTTTCGGATCGAAAGTATCCTCAATATTATATTTTTAATTAAAAAATATCTTCTAACTATTCAAATGGACCAAAAATATCTTCTTTTCCAACTTTATTTCAAAATAAGGAAAAATGAACCAATTTACGCTAGGGCAGTTTTGCTCTTTCTGAATATGATGTTATGATACATTTTCTTACTGACTCTAAGAATAATATAATTAAAAAAAAACAACTTCAACTATGCATGCCTTGACACACTTTATTACTTATTTTAATTTTACCACACTGAACTTCAATTAAGGGCCAACATAATAGTTTTGAAAAGAAACAATAAAATAAAAGTTCAGTTTAAAAATTAATATTGATAATTGAACTTTACTTTTTATAAATTTGTAATTTAAAATAATTAAATTAATCTCATATTTTTCAAAATTAATATTAACTACACATTATGATACACTCAAAAAAAATGAATATAGCTTATCTATACATGAGCTATACACTGACTATATGTTATGATACACTCAAAAAGTTGAATATAGTTTAAATATACATGAAGTATACATTGACTATATTTGAAGTATACACTGACTATTCAATTCCGACCAGCTCAAAATCTCCTCTAAACAGTACCAAATTTTAAATATGGAATCATCTCGATGTTCTCAATCTTTTAATATATAATTTGCTCGAAAGAACTCATGTTTATGATATGTCAAATTTTAAAGAAGAAGAAGGGGGAAGAAGAAGGGGGAAGAAGAAGGGACAAAGCAGCAGAAAAAGAAGGAAAGAGGAATTAGAGGAAAGACAACAACCAAAAATATGGCTGAATGATCATTTTAGGCAAGTATAAAAATTGAGAAGTAAAGCTTATGGGTTGACATTTTACATAATATATTAAGAATATATTTGTCAATTATAGCAATAACATTTTTTTTATTGGACACTTATAATACAATTTTAATACTTGTTATAGAGAACAATTTACAAAACACATATAATACAAGTTTTATTCATGAAAATATAATATATTTATCACACACAATTATAACACATTGTGTCGATTTCTTACCAAACAAGTATAATATATTTTAAAGTACTTATAATACATATACATTGTATGCATAATTCACTTTGAATACATAACATATTTATCATAGTATGCTATAAATTTTGATAAATAAAAAATATCATTTTAATAAGTAATTATTTATTAAACAAGAGAAGGGCCTAAAATATCCCTCAACGATTCGAATTGGTACAAAACTACCCTCCATCTATCTTTCGGCCCCTAATGTCAATCTTTTGTCTCAAAAGGTTGGACAGAGAATAATTTTATATCGATTCAAATAGTTGAGGAGCATTTTAGACCGCACTGATTTATGAAAAAGTACTTTTCCTATAATAATAACAAATCACCCATTACAATTGGACCCAATTGTGGCCCAATTTTTGCACTAAGCCCATTTCAGTGGAAAATTCTTTTTGTTTACTTGACCGTTATGTGTCATTTCCAAAATCTAGCCGTTGCTCTTCCACTTCCTTTCTCAATTCTCATAAAAACCCTAAATCCATCTCTGATTCCCTCACAAAACAATCAATCTCCATAACCATTTTTCTTCTTCCATTCCTAAATCTGAAAATGGCATCAAGAACAGTCTGTAAGGACATAATCACACTTCGTGGTTCCGCCGCAATCGTCAGTGAATATTTTGGCTATGCTGCAAACAGGTAACAACTGAGAAATCCTGTTTTTTCATATCAGATTTGGTTATACAGACTCGCACGTTGTTCATGTAGTGATCGGGTTTCAGATTTAGATAGATTTCACAAAACCCCTAATTTGCTTTGAAAATTCATTACATCAACCTGAATGCCCAATGATGAAATTGGCTTGAACTGATTAATAACGAAATGGGATTGAATAGATTTCAGGGATTGAGTCGTTGATTGAATAAAATGCTTTGTGCTCTTCGTTTAGTTTTTTTTTTCTTTTCAGAATGCTGAAATTGTTTGGGTTACTTGACTTGAGAGATGAATTATTTACCTGCATTGGAATAAAATGGGCTACAATAGAACGGATGGATATAGACCATTTATCTGACTGATTCCAATTAGTTTTGTGTTGGCCATCGGGCATTGTTGATTGATTAATTCATTTTAACACAATGCTATATGTTCGTTGTTTATGGTTTTGTCTGAATGCTGATTTTTTTTATTTTTTTTTTAAATTTGGGCGGGGATTATGTATTTAGCATTTTGTACAACAGAGGAGTATATCCTGAAGAAAGTTTTAAGAAAGTGAAGAAATATGGTCTCACAATGTTGCTTACTGAAGATGAAGGTGTTAAGACCTTTGTTTCCAACTTGACTGCTCAACTTGCTGGTAAGTTTTAGAATATTGTCGAAGTTGTTGATCGATTCAGATCATGTTTAGGTAGTGAAATGATTGTTATCTTTATGATTGTGTTCATGTAGAGTGGTTGGAAACTGGAAAGCTACAAAGGGTGGTTCTTGTCATCATGAGTAAGGCCTCTGGTGAAGTATTAGAGAGGTGGAATTTCAGTATCGAAACTGATAGCGAGGTTGTCCAGAAAGGGTAAGCTGATAATCATCTTTGGTAAATATTGTGGATTGAAATAAGTGTATGTTGAAGTTTTTATGGCAGAAGATCTATAATTTCTTTGGTGAGCTTAAATAGTTCAGAGCCAAATACTCGACCCCGACTTGCTTGATGATGACTTTGTATGTTGGATTGTTTGTTAAAATAATTAGCTAAACTTTTATTTGATTTTCCAGTGTTTCAAGAGAGAAAAGTGATAAAGAAATAATGAGGGAAATTCAAGCAATTATGAGGCAAATAGCGTCCAGCATCACTTATTTGCCGTGCCTTGAGGAACCATGTAAGCATCATTTGTGTTTGGATGTTTCGATACAATGGCAATGTTGCTTTGGGATGTTTCTTGATGAGAATTCTTGTTTCATTTGTGTGTATGGCTGTAGGTGTTTTTGATGTGTTAGCATACACTGATACTGATGTTGCAGTTCCATTCACTTGGATTGAGAGTGACCCTAAATTGATTGCAAATCCACAAATGGTGAAACTGCACTCTTTTGACACTAAGGTAGGAGCAATTTGCTGCTTGATTCTGATATGAAACCCCTGGATATTTGGTGATCCTAATTCTGAGTTTCGTTTTCTCTATGCAGATTCATAAGGTTGACACGTTGGTTTCGTATAAAAATGATGATGAATGGGATGAGTCGTAGACCATGGATCCTCGTTGTACTTTACTTTTGTTGTCATTGTGAATCATTGATTCACATTTTGTATGTTAGATTGTGTAAACCTTGAAAAATTTATTAGTTGTATCCTCAATGAAGATTGAACGAAATTGAACAATGAGATCAATTTCTTTGTGGCTAAGGAATTCTGAACAATGTGCAAGAATATATTTGGGTACTTATAACAAGTCCTTGTTGTCCACAACCACAAGTGTGTTTGTGTTTGATGTGCTGGCTGGCACACATTGCCATGGCATAATGTTGTTTGCATCGACTTGGATTGATATGCAACTCAAATTATGTTGTAAATGTTGTAATTATTGGATTTTGCGGGGTTGTTCAAAATAAGCAAGGTTGAAACTTTGATTTTTTATTTTTTCCGTCACCAATTAACATAACCAATTTCTTGAACAGAAAAAATAGATGCTTTCATGGACTACTTTTTAACTTTAGGGATTTGCCCATCTTTAATTACACCCCCCCAACTATAATTAAAAATTTTCGCAGATGGCAAATTTTCTTGTACGCCGGTAAAAATTTGCATTAAAAAATCAGTAAATGTTAAACACCAAGAAATCTTGTGGGAGAAATTTAAATGGTAACGGATCATATAAAATCAAAATCCATTTATCACATTTCTTTTTTTACATTTTTTTACTTATCCGCTATACTAATAATTATAATTTTTCACTTTTAGTATCAAGAGAAAACAGAATTTATTTACATAATTTATTTATTTTTAATGTTTTTAGTCAAATCTTTTTAGTCAAATTATGTTTTCACTTTTAAAGAGAAAACATAATTTGTTTACATAATTTATTTATTTTTAATGTTTTTAGTCAAAAAAAATTTACAAGACGTAAGAATATGATAAAATAAGAATTAAATTTCATTTAAACTAAGGTGGGTGGCGCAGTGGTAAGTCCGTGGGCAATTCTGATTCTTTGGATGGGGTTCAAGCCCCACTGAAAAATTCAATTAGACCCATGGCCTAGGCTTGTGACCTCCATTGCACTTTGGAGGGGTGTCTGCCTAAGGTCGGCCCAAGTGATCGAGCCTACGTCATAACTTGTTGCAGTGGGAGCCTGCGTTCGCGCCGCCCCTACCCAATTCTAAGCCCAAAACCCCCAACGGTAAATGTTGTAATTGGCCACAAAGGCTTCATGTTGCATATTTGCACTAAGGTTTCGAATTCCCTTGACAGCACTAAACTTTCTCTAACCAAAAAGAAAAAAGAAGTGGATCCTTAAGAATCGGGGAATTTGAACCCGACGTGAATCGAACACGCAACCTTCTGATCTGGAGTCAGACGCGCTACCATTGCGCCACGGATCCTTGGATGTTAAAACCCTCCATATTTATTTAGTCATATAATACGCACCTGTATTATTTTTGGGAAAATTCAATTCCATTAAATATTATGTGAAGGAAATAATAATAACAGGAATAAGAAAATCAATCTTTGATGTTATTTTTTTAGCTTGATTTCTATAAAAATTATCAGCACGATTTGTAAGCTTTAATTATATAAAATTAATTATATATGGTAAATCTCATAGTTGTTTATGTCTTTTCACTTTTAATTATTTTAAAAATATTATGTGTATTTTTTTAAAAAAATAATTTAAAAGTGTCCTTTAATTTTAACGTTTTAATTTTTTTATGTTTATTTGATTTTCTTCACTTTTTTTGATATCCGTTCAAAATTAACTTAT
>JAJOOS010032401.1:0-11231 GCA_029582725.1 Solanum chiquidenum
GAGTTAATAACTTCTTTGTATTAAACTCATCAGTTTTCATATATCTCAGTTATAGTATATGGGTATTCCCCATCTTTTCATTTTATTTATGATTTAGCTTCCACATCAGTTTATTATCTTTAGTATGCTCATGATCATGGCAGCAAGGTTAGCTTGGGATCACTTGTGGTCCTAGGTCCCGTGTCCGCGTCTCGGGGGTAGTCTCGGGGCGTGACAACAACCTAAGCCACCTAACAACCAGATATGGCCAAACTTTTCGCAATCCAATGCCAACTACTATTTTCACACCCCAAATTCCTTACAAATACAATTTCACACTAACCTCTGCCGTGAAACTCGTCGAAATCTACCTAAAATTCGCCTGAGATTTTCTTGGGTTATCGAAACGGGTTGAAAAAGACAAGTTTAAGGGATTAGAAGGAGACGATTGTTGTGAAAGATTGAAGATAGGGACCTGCAAACTCCCTTCTCCATCCTCTCCGACGTACCTGCAAACTCATTCGCTGGCCGCCTCCTCCCATTCTGGCGGAAAAAAGGACCAACATCTCTCTCATTCTAGCGAAAAAGGGACCAGAGTCGCCTCTCTCCCTCTCACACCATTGTGGGAGCTGCTGATTCTGAATTATCCATGGCCTGGGCATCCGTAACCGTTTGGTTAGTGGAGACATCCATGGCAGCTAGGCCATTTGTCTTCTTGTTTCTGTTCTTCGCCATAGCTACGCGAACGCGGAAACGGAAGGCTTTCTTCGACTGTTCTAAATGCTGAGGGGCTAAAGAAGATAACTATGGTGTGGAGAAAAAAAAGAGGTTTGGACAGCGATGGGGGAAGAGGTGGCTGAAAAAGTTGTGTGGGGAAAAAAATGTTTCTGTTCTTTTCTTTTTAATTTTTTTATTATATAATTTTAATAATTTAAAATTTAAAGTTTAAAATATGATGTTCACTTGCCTTAAATGCGTGTAGTCACACTCTCTTGCCAACTCAGCTATTTTAATGCCACATTAGCATGGTCAATGGTCAAAGGGTTTGATTTATTGTGTTTTATTTAGTTTAGGGGTTCAGTTGATAAAATGTTAAGTAAAAGCGTCCACAATACAAATTTATACAAATACAAGGGTTCATGAGACCCTTTTGCCTTTTTTCAAATTATGACTATGTTTTAGATAGTGACATTCGAAGTGATTGTCAAATATTATTTCAACAATTTTTGGGAACCATTTACCAAACGAATAACTAAAGTTAAGAATTATGTTACCCGAAAAGCATCATTTATCCTGTTCATCATAATTAAAGTTTGAATTTGATTAGTTTAATAAATTTTAATCATTCATAACTTGTGAAAGTTGTATGAAATATTTTTATATGGTATACTAGGTGATGAGATTTTAAAAAATCATTATGTTAACCTTAAATGTTCTTTAAAACATTACATATATTTTTGTGAATGATACAAATATGAGCAAGATGGCTCCAACATCATCCTTGTTTATTGTATAAATTTTTTAAAAAGAATAGTCTCCATTTTGTTAAATGGTCATAGAAGAAAAAATGTTGTGGCTCCAATAACCACCTATGGATCACTACAAAGAGTAGGAAATGACAATGAATTTTAGCAAAAAACCATCTTTTGAAGCTAAATAACGACATATTAATTATGTAATTATATTTTTGTCATGAAAATAAAAAATAAACAATAGGTATTTTGTATAGCAACATCCTGGCTATGAAGATTAATGAAAAAGGTTGATATTGTTGATATTCACATGGAAGAACATTTTATGTTGGTGGGATAAGAAAGTGACCATCGTGTGTAAACTTAGTTAATCAAGTATAGATAATGACATCTAGCATGGTTAATTCTATTAATGGCATCCAAATTGTCATCTATAAACTTTTAGAAAGAAAAAAAAGACAAATGTCTAGACGATAGAATTGCATCAACACATAATATTATATACACATTCAAAATTCTTGAAAAGAAATGCTAACAATTATTAAGAAAATATATTCACATCTAATAATACATTTAGATTAAATTATTTGTATTTAACATGCTTCAATTAATCTAAATATAACACATATAGTACTCTATATGAATGTATGTATTCTAATTTCTCTTTGTCATACAATGTGTACGGTATGTATTTACGCATATTTGCATTGTATGTATACATGTTTGGTTTGAATAATTATCATTATATACTCAATTTATTGCATGTTACTTAGATGATACTGGGGGTGTCAAAAATGAACCCAAATATACGTAATCAATTCAATCCGCTCAAAATTGTATGGGTTGGGCTCAAGATAATTTGAATTAGATCAATCTCAACTCATTCTAGTCTTAACCTGTTTTAAAAGAATCTTCAACTGAACCCAATATAATCTTCAATTTTAACATGTTTTAAGACTCTTTATTTGCATTGGTGTAATGTATGTTCCCATATTGAAGGTATGAATTACAATCTATTCAATATCTTTTAGGATTATCTATCCATTTATAACTTATTTTGTTTATTTTCTTGAGTTGAAATTCAAATTGTGGTTATAAAAGGTAAATAACAATATGTTAAAATTATGAGGAACTTTCACATATAGCCACTCAAAAATAACCTATTTACTCTCCATAGCTATAGTTTGATAATTACTATTTGTAACTACATGTTATAGGGAGGAGAGAGGCGAGCGAGACTGGGAGAGAGAGGAGAGGCGAGCGAGAGAGGTGAATTGTATATGTATATCGGTTAGATAATTGTATATTATACATATGTATTTGTATTTATGGCAAGCGAGATTGGGAGAGGGAGGAGAGAGGCGAGCGAGATTGGGAGAGGGAGGAGAGAGGTGAACGAGATTGGGAGAGTGAGGAGAGAGGCGAGCAAGAGAGGGCAGAGAGTGGGAGAGAGGTGAATTGTATATTATACATATGCATTTGTATATATGGCAAGCGAGACTGGGAGAGGGAGGAGAGAGGTGAGCGAGATTTGGAGAGGGAGGAGAGAGGGTAGAGAGTGGGAGAGAGGTGAATTTTATATGTATATCGGTTAGATAATTGTATATTATACATATGTATTTGTATATTCTGGCGAATTATACATATACAAACGCACTAATTATACAAACTCGAAGTCAGCCCACGTAATTAATGTATAATGTTAGTCGCAAGTGGTAATTATAGAAAACTATAGTTATGATGAGTAATTAATTAGTATAAGTTTGTTTAACCGCGTAATTTTCCCTAAAATTATTTAAATTAAGCCGATCAAATTGAGCGGGTCATAACCCAATTCATTTTTTAGCCCATTTGAGTCCAATCCATTTGAACCAAAGTAATTTGCACGGATCATGACCCAACCCAATTTCCATTTTAATATCTTAATTAAATTTCAACTCAACCTGTCCATTTAACCGATAATTAATAAAATCTCTGCACACAATAATTGATGAGGATAGGCGTTACATAGGTTTGCATTGATAAGAAAACTTGTGAAATATGATATTTCTCTCTTTTATGAAAAATTAACATGTTGAATATTTGCATAAAGATACTCCATATTATATGAATAAGGGTGTATCAGGTCAATATGTATAAGTAATATAAAATAAAGGAAATACAATTTTTGTAATTTTTTAAAGGTTCCGCTATAAATAATAACAAGTGGCCGAATCTCGCTAAGCTAGGTAATTTTTCCATTCTTGAATATGATTTCTTTCATCTCTAAGAAGGCCCAAAATTGTTGAACTGTGAAGTGTTGATGAAGAATCAATTTGTTAGGTTAACTAAGACGGATATTTAACAATGATTAACTGGAGTCTCGCTTGTTTTAGGTGTTTAACTTTTATATATTGATAATGCAAGAAATTATTATATTATCAAGTAATCAAAACTTAATAATATGAGATTTGTTCATGGTAAAAACTTAAGAATTATTTGACTAGAAAGTCATTCAAAATTGGATAAAAAATGAAATTAGTATCTAAAGAAATATTGCATATTAAATTACTATAATGTGAATTTTGTATACAATGCATTATATACAAGTTTAATTCATATTTAAGTGACTAAACTATAATAAATGAGAAAAAAGATTAATATGGTAAAAGAGAAGAATAATAAGTGTTCTCCTTAAATAGGAGTAATAGGCTACTTAAAGAAATGAGAACCCCACTCATCAATTAGCTATCATTTTCCCGCTCATAATATGTCATTATTACCTTACAAAGTATGAAAATTACTTATAATAATTTATATATTTGAAATATATAATAATAAAAATGTGTATATAATCTGTCGGGTGTGATTTGATTTTTTTTTAAAATTTGTTTTAAACAAAATGAAACCAAATATTATCTATTTTTTAAAAGTTTAAAATCAAACCAAACTCAAATAAATATCTATTTATTTAATTGATTTGGATCGATTTTGTAATGACCCGGTTGGTCGTTTTTTGTAATCCTTGAAAAATTACTGTTTTGTCCTCCCGATATTGACTTCGAGTCTTCTATGATTGAGTTTTGAAAGTTGGTTTTGAATTTTGAGTTTAAAGTTTAGAATTTTGTATGTTTGGAGTTTGAGAGACTACGTTGCTAAGAAAGTGGTTTTCAGTGTCTTTTAGAGTTTCGAGTGTCAGAATAAAATTCTGCCGATTCTATCAGTTCCGAGAGATGAAATCTATATTGTGAGAGTTTTCGGCTTCAGATTCGTGTATTTTTTAGGATTTGAGGTCATAAGTTGTGAATTTGTGAAATTTTAGCCTTTGGGGTGACTTTGGTAAATATTTGGGGTTCGGATGCTCAGATTGAAATTCTGAGAGTTCCATTGGATTCGAGGATGGTTCTAGGACAAGGTGAGGTCTTGGTTGATTTTGAGTGGTCCCGAGCTTGTTTTAGCATTTTTAGGCGTTGAGATAGTTTCTTATGATTTTCATGGATGTCGGATCAAGAAAACTTTGGATTCATATTTTGATGGTTCCATTGAGTCAAAAACGTCGAGTATGATTGATTTGCATATGTGGTTTGTGTTTGCGGGATTTCGAACGAATTCCGAGGGTCCTGTCAATGTTTTGAGTGTTGGCTATTTTTCTGGTGCTTGAGTTTTGTACCATTCGCTTTTGCAATAGGCCTTCCACTTAAGCGAAGGTGTGATCGCTTAAGCGAAGACCAGACTTTTTGAAGGATTTTCTTAAGCGAACCATGGCTTGCTTCAACGATGGTTGCTTGACCGGAGCCTGGTTCGCAAAAGCGAGACCCCCTGTTTGTGTGGGGTTTGCTTAAGCTTAAGCGACATCAGAGAGGGTTTTTGGTTTGAAAATTTTGGGGTTTAAGCCCCATTTTTTATTTTTGAGCTTGGAAAATTTTTAGTGGCGATTTCCAAAAGGATTACTTGTGCTAAATCATTTGAGTAAACTTTCATGACCCTAAACCTTCATTTTCCTTTGATTATTCATGGGTTTTAACATCAAAATATGAAATTTTGATTGATAAATGATGAGGTTTTTCAAGAATTCAAGTTCTTAGCTAAAATGGAGATTGTGAACTATTTTTGAGTCCCTTTTCGAAATGATTTTCCCTGATGAGATCCTAAAGTCTTGGATAATGTTTTCAAGTATTGAATTTTGGCTTCAAACCTTCTTTTTGAAATTGAGTTTTGAGTTGATTGACCCATTTTTCTAAGCAATTGATGTGGATATTGTTGTTTGCGGAATGTGATGATGAATACTTGCTTGTATATAGATTGTGTGGCTTTGGAAGTGATTCTAAGGGAAAGACTCAACTTTTGGAGTGATTATTGATTGATTTAAGACAATTGATCTCCTAAACTTTGTATTATAGTAGAATTCGTGCATTCCCTTTGTTGCTTGTGTGTTGAGAATAATGGAAATGAGGTGAATGGTTAATTATCCACGTGATAAATCTTAATGAATAAAAAAGAGTTGAAATTGAAAAGGTTATATGATAAACATGATGATGTGAATTGTCTTGTTGTAACCCTTATTGGTTAATTGATGAAATGTTTGATAGCATGAAAGTGGACTTGAAGTGTATGAATTGTTGTCTCTTCCATGTGGCGTGATATTGCTTGTGTGCATTGATTGTTGAACACCACGATAAAATATGTGATAGATTTGATGCCGAGGTCTTTACTGGAAATTGTTATGATGTTGAGGTCTTTACCAACGATTGGATATAAAGCCGATGGGAAATGATTTCGGCTAGTGATTTGATATAAAACCAATGGAAAATGGTTCTAGTTAGTGATTTGATACAAAACCGATGGAAAATTATTTCGACTAGTTATATCGTGTCGATGGAAAATGGTTCCGACGAGAGATTGATTGTTGTGACTTGATGCATTTGATGTTTATGTGTGACTTACTTATTAATTGTGATTTATGTACTTGTTGCGTGTGACATGTCTACTGTCACGCCCCGAGCCTACACCCTGGGAGGGACTGACACTTGAGAACCATTGTTGGGCCCAAGCGAGCCCTTGGCCTAGCTTAACTCATAGCGGAAGACTTAAAGCAGTAATACAAGGATTCAAATGAACTTTAAAACAACTATTTCAAATAAGCTTAGAGAATTTAAGGATAAACATTCAACTTAGCCAAAGTGGCAACTCAAGTCTTAACATAAAAATAACAATGTAAAGACAAATGAACTACTAACTGTCTATGAAGCCTCTAAACCAAAAGGGATGTCGGGACAAGACCCCCAATCATCCTAACAACTGAAATGAACAAACAATAAAACAAAACACAACAAAAGGGATCATCCGAAAAGCAAAGAGGCTCACCAAATGACTCTGAATGCTCGAATGGATCAACGAGGTATTGGATGCTGATCCTGATTACCTGTATCTGCATTATAAAAAGATGCAGGCCAAATGACATCAGTACATTAAATGTACGAGCATGCGAGGGGAAAACTAAACATGACATAAGCTTGAAAGGAATCTGAAAAGAACACTTACCTTAGCTTTTCTCAACTCATGAATACTCAACTCAAATGCGAAGTAAAAACAACAATAAAAGTACATTTTATACAAAGCATTTAAAATAGTAAATAACAACTCAATGTATTTAAGAAATACAATAACAACTCAGTTTACATATAAAGTAATATAATATTATGGGAGTTTCTCTAACCGACAACCATCACTATGAGCTAAAGTGATGATACATCATTTCGCCCACGCTGCCAGAACTGTCATATACCTTGTCGTGATATAGAACGTCTCAACTAAGTGGATCCACTAATCTATGCTAAAAATCACTAAGGAATCATCTAAAAAGTATGACCCTTTCGACCCACGATGGCTACATGGTTTATGGAGACTTGAGTTATTCTGAACTCGTCCCCATATAGGTGCTCATATGTTTTTAAAAACAAAACTGTTTCTATGATTTGAGGTAATTACTCAAAAACTAGCTTAAAAGCTCTCTTGGAAATCGATGTTTCCTTTCTTGTTTAAATGTGAAAACATTTCAACTCTTGGGAATACTTAGTTCCCGTATAATCTTTTGAAGAAAAGAACTCTACTCTTACTCTTTACTCAACTCAAAACTCAAGCCTTAAAACAAAGTGAAAACATTTTTAAAAATACTTTTGAAATGACTCTAAGAACTCTCTAGATTTGACTCTTAACTTTCCTTGAATTTGAATTTATGGATTCAAGGATTGTGATTTGTGATTGGAAGGATCTCATGATGTTTAGAAGTGTTATTAGATAGTTAAACATGAGAAACAATCAAGAAATCACTGTCTGGAAGCAAGTCTGCGACGCGGAGATGCATTTAATTATTTGGTCGCAAAATAAATTTTGAGGCAGATCGGTCCGTGACCGCTCCGCGACGCGGGAAATAACTTTCCAATCCTGAGGCGCGGACCTGGTACCCAAATTTGCCCGACTTGTTCCTTCTTCATTTTCTAACCCCAATTCGCCTAAATTCAATTCTTTTTCTCAATTCCTCTTTAGATTCAAATATCCAGAACATGTACACAAGAATCTAACTCAAAACAGCTCTAACAATCGACCTTAAACTCTTAAGAACTCCTCAATCTCATCCCAAATTCAAGAACGAAAGCAATTCAAGAATGCAACTCAAGCACATCAAAGTCTCAATCTTTTAGGATGAAAATCATACTGAAATAAACATGTTTGACATGTGAGTGAACGAATCCAACGCTATGTGAACTCACATACCTCTTTAGGGATCAACCCTTGGCGAAATGACTTTGATTCCGCAAGAAAACTCCAAGAACACGTGACTTTTCTCCTCTTGAGTTCTTTCTCCAAAAACCCTAGCGTAATTTGGTAAAGCGTAAACTGATCTAATTCTATTTAGACCCCTATGTATTATCAAAAATGAATTAAGTTGATTGGGTAGTGAAAAGACCATAATACCCCTCTAAAATCCGATTTTGACTTTCCTTATCTAGACAACCCAACTTCAAATGGGAATATCTCCCTCATACGAACTCAAAATTGCGCGGCGACGTTGGAAAGATAATTCAAAGATCTTTTCTACGGTATCTTGTAGCACACCTAACTAATCCTGAGCTAGGAGTTATGGTTGTTTTAAGTTGACCAAAAATCCATACTTAACATAACTTAACCAATTTTCCATATTTTTCATTCCTTCCAAAAATGACTCTTTCTAATTCTAGCTCTTTCACTTAGTGAGATGTTACATCTACTTGACATTGAAATTGACTTACTTGATTTGTTTGATTGTTGATTTGTGACTATTGAACTGTGGATATTGGGTCTTGTGAGCCGCGTATTGTAGAACTGTTAGGTTGGGCTGATATATGTGCAGGTTGTAGTTTGAACTGGTTTGATTGTAGTGTAAGGGGTACTCGATTTCTAGCTAGATGCCTTGTTTATCAGGTTGTTTATTGGGTACCGTATTGTTGGTACTCACCTCTTGCTTCTACACTTGTGTAGGTTCCGAGCCCGGATCCGTGTGATCTCTTTTTCCTTTTCTTTATACTTTAATTTGTTCTATTTGAGAAACAAAGACGGAGACTTGTACTTTCTTCTAAATTCCACACTTTATGTATTTATTGGCTTGTACACGTGACAATCAGATTTTGAGGGTTTTAATAGAAGAATAAGTATTTCCTCTTTATCTTGTTCTTGCTTTATATTTCCGCATTTCTTTCGTTTTATTGGGTTGAGACTAACATCACGTCCATTTTTAAATCGTGACAATTTTTTAACCAAATTATGAATCGCATAACTCTTACCATCACTCCTAGGTTACACTGAAGATTTATTCATCCAACGTGAAAGAACAAGCTGAAGAAGTGTGTGATTACCACAATGGCTAGGTTTGCAATATTTTTAAAATTATGACTATGTTTTAGACGGTACCGGAGCTAGCATAATTCAGGGGTTCATCCTAACCCCTGTCAGTGGAAAATATTACTATTTTATATATTTTTGTTATGGAAAAGAGATAAATATACCCCGAACTATCTTAAATGGTATGCAGATACCCTCCATCACACTTTTGGGACATTGGTTCCCCTGCCGTTCAAAAACTAGAGCATATGCCTTCACTCTAACGGAAGACTAAATAGGGACACATGGCACAATCTCATCCATCAATCCGATATTTAATAAATATCGGATTAGTGGATAAGATTATGATACGTGTAGGTCCGTTAGTATAAAGGGTATATATATATATATGTTCTAGTTTTTGGACGATATTTTATTTAAAAATAATAATTAGACTGGTTTTAAGAGTCGCCACTTAATTTTTAAGGTAAAATTAAGAAAACTGATTTTTTCCAAAAGATTAAAACAGGAAATCAATTGAAAAATATTTATAGGGGTTCGAGGTTCTTATTAGGATTCAGAGAAGGGTTTGAAAGCACCCGAAATGCCCGCTAATATGCGGTTATTCGGTAATTAACTATTTGGCTATTTTAAAGAAAATAGGCATGCTTGATTAAATAGATGGAATGATCAATTAAGACTTAAAGCCACTTTTAGGGGAGAAGGAGCTATTAAAAATATTATCAAGTAAAATTTTAAAGTAATTTAAGCGGAAAAATAAACATGATTATTTAGTTTTTAGAAAATCCCGAAGTGACTATCTTTTGGGGAATTGATTAGGAAACCTTAAAATTAAATAAACACATAAAATACCTAATAGCAAATAGATGAGACAGGGAAAGAATATTTGGGCCCAAGTCTGGATTTGTCCGCTTGCGCGCTTACTTGGGCCTGACTCTGCTTTTGGGCCTTTAGCCCATTTGAGTCATCTGCACCTGTCCTAATCTAACATAAAATAATTGCTTTTTTTGGGGCTTTAGGCCCAATCCTTCCACCTGTCCTAAGAACTAACAAAATAATAACAAATAAGTGGGCTTAAGCACAAAATAACAAAATACAATTTTTTGAATTAAGAGTGCGCTCAATCTTTTCAATTTCTCTATATGTTGCTTCTTTCAACTTCGGGACCTGTTCAGGAACTTTCAATGGCCGGCTGACTCGAATAAAGGATTGGGTCTCCGTGGCCCAATAAGAAAATGCAATGATAGGGTCCATGAGGACTCGGACAGATTTCACATGCATTATAAAGAAGAAAAAACAAAGGATTAATATGCGATCGAACCAAATATGAATAATAAAAGGAGTATGTTGAATTATACAAGAATGCATATACTAACTTCAAGGAAATTAACAAGCGTAAGAGGAGATCATAGAAATATGCCGGAAATTAGCGAATCTTACAAGAAATGACTAAGGAAAACCATGACTATTTTACACAAACAGTAGATACACATTATTAACCCCTAAGATAAACAAATGATAAATTGACAACTTCTCAATCAAAGAAACGAGATGAAAAAATAACAACATTAAAACATACTGACAAGCTGAAAAATTATTAATGCCCACCTATGCACTTAACAGTAAGAAAATTAGGTGAGACCCGCATTCAACATGAGGAGGCCGATAAAATTTAATAACAACACTATCCGATACAATGGTCTACGAGATCTTTTACTGCACATTATGAGAAAGTAACTAAGCATGAGCTAGCTTTCTTGCTTTAAAATGAAAGTCACAAGGTGGCATAACTAAATCACTGGAAGTTGGAGAAATCAGTATACCATACCCATGAAGGAGTAATGCCAAAGAAATTACGCTTTAAATCATCTTAAAGACGAAACTCCAATAAAACTAAGACTTAGTAAATGAAAACAAGAAACT
>JAJOOS010032409.1:0-10471 GCA_029582725.1 Solanum chiquidenum
CATCAGTTTTCATATATCTCAGTTATAGTATATGGGTATTCCCCATCTTTTCATTTTATTTATGATTTAGCTTCCGCATCAGTTTATTATCTTTAGTATGCTCATGATCATGCCAACAGGGTTAGCTTGGGATCACTTGTGGTCCTAGATCCCGTGTCCGCATCTCGAGGGTAGTCTCGGGGCGTGACAATCCGATATTTCACATCTCCATGTTAAAGAAGTGCATGGGAGATCCTTCACTATCATACCAACTGAAGATGTTGAGATCAAGGATAGCTTATCTTACGAGGAGATTCCTATTTAGATTATAGATTGCCAAGTTCACAAGTTGAGAACTAAAAAGGTAGTAACAATCAAAGTTCTTTGGAGGTACCAATTTGTTGAGGAAGCCAATTGGGAAGCTGAGGAGAATATGAAGAAGAGATATCCACATCTCTTTGAGCCCGGAGAATCCAGATCAAGGTACTAATACTCTTCTTAGTACTATTTAATTAATATACTTGATGTGTTAGATTTGCTTGTTGGGTGTTTGAGCTGAATCTTAGATGTTACACCCTTAGCCTAGTAAGGGTAATCTCATTCGAGGATAAATGTTCCCAAGGGGGAGATATTGTAGCATCTCTTTATTTGAAAGAACTAGAAAGAGTTAGAATTGGAAAGAGTCATTTTAGGAAAGAATGAAAAATTTGGGAAATTGGTTAAGTTATGTTAAGTTTG
The DNA here is from genome assembly GCA_029582725.1 of Solanum chiquidenum. Lineage (NCBI taxonomy): Eukaryota > Viridiplantae > Streptophyta > Magnoliopsida > Solanales > Solanaceae > Solanum > Solanum chiquidenum. The sequence goes on from JAJOOS010032409.1 coordinate 718, forward strand.
AGATTTTGGTAAACTTCAAACGACCATAGCTCCAAGCTCAGAATGAGTTAGCTGTGCTTCCAGATACCGTAGGAAAGATCTTGGAATTATCTTTCCAACTCCGCTGAGTTTGCACGATTTTGATTTTGTATGAGTGAGATATGCTCATTTGAAATTGGGCAATTTGGATAAGGAAAGTCTAATCCGGATTTTAGAAGGGTATTTTGGTCTTTTCCTTACCCAATTAAATAATTTCATTTTAGCTAATTACTTAGGGCTCTAAACTGAAGTTGGTCATTTTACGCTTTTGAAGTTTGAGTTAGGGTTTTGAGAGAAGAAAAAAGAAGAGGAGAAAAAGCAAGGATTCGTCAATTTCTTGGAGAATTTCATGTGGATTTTACCAAGGGTTAATCCCTACGTGGTATGTGAGATCACATAACATTGGTTTAGTTCACCCACGTGCCAATCATTATTCAATTCAGCATAATTGTGTCCTTTTGAAAGATAAGATTATGAGTTCTTGATGAAATTCGTTTGAAATCTTGTGGGTTCTTGTTGTTGAAGTTTTTTTATTTGATTCATGAAATTAGGTATAATTTCTAGTAGCATCTTACATATATTGAGGATATAGTTTATCCTAAGTGTTTGGGGGAAAGAACCAAGTGAAATTAGAGGGTTTAGAGTTGAAAAATAAAGAAGAAAAGTTGGAGTTTTCTGGAAAGGGTCCTGGGGCACCGCCCCAGCCAGAGAGCCCCTATTGGGGCTCTGAAATTTGGGCTCTGGGGCGCCACACTAGCCAGAGCGCCCCAACCCAGTCCCTGAAATTCACCTTCTGGCGCAGAGTGCCAGGGACGCTAGTTCTTCCACCTTTTCCCACTTTTTCCATACTAGTTCTCTAGCAATGTATCTATGTTTTCTAGTCAATTTCTAGACTCTAAGGTACGTCTAAATATCATGAAATCATCCATAAACATGAGATCATGATCTTTGAATCCATAATCCAATTCAAGGAAAGTTAAGAGTCAAGTCAAGAGAAGTTCATAGAGTTTTCCGAAAGTCTTTGACAAACGTTTTAAATTTATTTTAAGGATTGAATTTTGAGTTGAGTAAAGAGTAAGAGTAAAGTTCATTTTTTCAAAAGATTATACGGGAACTAAGTATTCCCAAGAGTTAAAATGTTTTCACATTTGAACAAGAGAGGAAACACCAATTTCCAAGAGAGCTTTTGAGCTAGTTTTGAGTAATTATCTCAAACCAAAGAGAGAGTTTTGTTTTTAAAACATATGAGTTGAGTATATTTTGGGAGTAGTATTGAGCACCGATATGGGGACGAGTTCATAATAACTCAAGTCTCCATAAACCATGTAGCCATCATGAGTAGAAATGATCATATTTTTTAGATGAATACTTAGTGCTTTTTAGCATAGACTAGTGAATCCACTTAGTTGAGGCGTTCTATATCACGGCAAGGTATAAGACAGTTCTGGCAGTGTGGGCGAGACGATGTATCACCACTTAGGCTCATAGTGATGGTTGTCGGTTAGAGAAACTCCCACAATATTATATTACTTTATATGTAACTGAGTTTCTATTGTATTTCTTTAATACTTTGAGTTGTCACCTATTGTTTTAAATTCTTTGTATAAACTGCACTATTATTGTTGCTTTTACTTGCATTTAGTTTGAGTTATTCATGAGTTGAGTAAAGCCAAGGTAAGTGTTATTTTCAGATTCCTTTCAAGCTTATGTCATGTTTATTTTTCCCCTCGCATACTCGTACATTCAATGTACTGATGTCATTTGGCCTGCATCATTTAATAATGGAGACACAGTAACCAGGATCAACATCCAGCGCCTCGTTGATCCAGTTGAGCACTCAAATTCAGTTGGTGAGCCTCCTTGCTTTCCGGAGTATCCCTCATTATTTTGTTTTTAGCATTTCAGTTGTTAGGATGATCGGGGGTCTTGTCCCGACATCCCTAATTGTTTTAAAAGCTTCAATGATGAGTAGTTATAGTTCTTTAGTCTTCCCATTTTCAGTTGTGTACGTTGAGACTTGAGTTGCCATTTTGGCTAGTTTAATATGTCTTAAAGATATTGCATGAGTTGTCCTGCGAGACTATTTCCTATTATTTAAGTCTTTCGCTGAGTAAGTAAGCCACACCAAGGGTTCGCTTGGGGCCAATAATGGTTCTCGACTGTCAGTCCCTCCCAGGGTGTAGGCTGGGGGTGTGACATAATATAATATAATATAATATAATATAAACTTCGCTTTTATATCGACCATGAAAGATCTAGACTTTCTGTAAATATAAATAATTTTATATATGGTTTCTTGACTTGGTTCTGAGATGGTGGTACAGTCAGATTCGATACTGTTTTCATTGGCTTTGTCTTAGCGACTCTGTCTAGCCAACCGTGGTTCAAGCCTGTTAATGAGTTGAAAAAGACGCTTATACTCGATTAAAACTGCTAGATACATGGGCTCAATAAAAATACGTATTAAATCTTGACAGACACTTTGCTCGGGTAAAAGGATGAGATCCTTCCATACAGTCATAAAACTATATTAAATTTGCATATATTTCGATTCGAATTTGTTCTTTGAGTTCAGATGCTAAAGGCTAGATTGACGATGACCGCTCGGATTACCGACAATCTTCAAAGATCCTGTATCTTGGTATCAGAGCCTAGGAACTTTCATGGTAAATAGGAGATTGATCATGTGAAGTATACGACATAGATGTATTTTTTTCACTATGGATCTTAGAGAAATGAGTACTAAAAGTACTAGATTGGAAGAGGTAGATACCTCAAAACCTTGATTTGTTAAAAACAATGGACTATTCCTAAAATTGATATTAAAACTATTTATGATTATGGTTGGTTTGATAAATTATCTCATAGATAGATAATTAAAACAACTGAGCAATCTTTGGTGTTAAATTCGTTTGAACAGACTATTCGTTTGTTAAATAAACGCGATATCGAGTTATATAAAACTCAATATAATTTCTTGCATATTGGCATTGTTCAAATTGCTTTTAAACATTCAACTCTTAAAGGGTTACCTGAAACATTTTTAGATGCTCTTCGTGATGCTAGCATTTTAAATTTTAGACAATCTTTGATGGGTTCGATTGAGTCCACGGTAGCTTATGACCCAGTATATTTTAATACTCAGCCTAATTTACAATTATCTTTGATTGATGCTAATATTCTTGATGCTTTAACTTTAAATGTTAAAACGCATAGTTATAATTATGCACCTGGATCTAAATTGATATGTTTATCTTATAGAATTTATTTTAAATTGCTTTAAACGTTAAATCCAAGATGTAAGTTATATGATACATCTGATCAAACTATTTTAGTAGAAACTAATTTTGCTAAATCTAAGGTCACTACTAGACGACATATAAGATGGAAAGAAATTAATTTTCCTACTACTTGGACTTTGGATCCGGTTACATCTTCGGATCATATGGCTAGTGTTGTCACTAATTCTGAGTATTCTCATATTACGCAAAATCCTGATGGTAGGATTTCTATTCAGTTTGATGATAAAAGTGTTCCTTATAATAGACATTCATATTCTGATAGAAGAATACCTTCTATTCATCATATTTCCCCTATTGATCATGTGTATGATCCAGCTCGTAATCGTGCTAATTATTTGCATACCATACCTTCTATTATATCTACGGATCAAAATAATAAACTTGTTAATAAAATAAAAATTGATCCTCATTTGACTATTGTTCAAGCTAATGATAATTCTTCTGATATTTTTGATAAGGATATTCCTTTTGTATCCTAATTGGATTTTAATCCGAACAATACTTGATGATGAATGTACACCATTTAGATTTTAGTCCAGGTTCGCTGGCAAGAAAGTATATTCAAAATGAATTTTTGAGTGATCAATGGAACCGATTTAAAATATGATTTTTTGACACTTATAGTGTCGATGATTTAAATAATATTTCTCAAAAAATTTATGAGACTTGTACACTTCATAATCAAATTATGCTTTTTGTGCCATGGTTTATAACCACTCATTTACCTTTATTCATCAATGTTCTTGAACGATCTTATAAAGATGGATCTGGTAATATTATTAAGGCTGTTTATCCTTCTCAGTCATCTTTCATTTTACCAAATAATACTGGTTTAACCTTTACTGCCTTTCAAAAATTTATTGAAGAAGATGTTGCGGCAGTCAGCATCAATGAAATTAATAATTTGATTTCTCAAAATAATTATTTGGGACAATTATATGAGTACTGAGCAAAAAGCTGATGTGATATATGCTACTTCTGATAGTGAATGTATTGATAAGTTGGGCATGACTCTAGTAAAAAATAGAGAAGACGTTGTTTATACATTGGTTTTAACCATTTTAGAACATTTCAATGGTAGATTTACCAATCTATATGTGGCTGTTCGTACCCTGTTTAATGGTCTACGTTGTAGAACGTTGGGAGAATTCTGATGGTATAAAGATACTTATATGAGTAGGGTGATGAAATTACCCGAAAATAGTTATGAGCATTGGAAAGCTAAGTTTATAGGCGGCCTTCTCCCTTTATTTGCCGAAAGAGTTAGAAAAACTCTAAGAAATGATCATGGTGAAATTCCTTATAAGGAATATACTTATGGTAAGCTGATAGGAGTTTGCACTCAGGAAGGCATAAATTTGTACAGTGAGTTAAAACTATCCAGACAGCTTAAGATGGATAAGCTGAAAGAAAGATCTCAGCTAGGAGACTTTTGTACAACTTGGTTTACCTGACACTTCTGCTAATAGCGAAAAGAAGAAGCATAGAGATTCTAGATACTCCAATCCTGATAAAACTTATAGGAAGAAGAGGTCTACATATAGATCTAAGGAAGAACGCGATGCTAGAAAGGTCTTTCGTAAGTCAAATAGATTTACCAAGAATAGGTCCAAGCGAGAGCTCGCCAAGATTAAGTGTTATAGATGTGGGAACTTTGGTCACATAGCGCCCAATTACAAGCTTGAAAAGCTGAAAACCTTAGAGCTTGATGAAGAAATTCATGATAAGGTTTATAGTTTCTTATACACTTCTGGTTCTGAGTCTGATTATGATTCTGATTCTGATTCAGCATCTGAAGAAGAGATTGATTTGCCTGATTTATCTGATAGTAATCAGCATGATAAAATGAATGTACGCAATGCTTGTCATGGTGATATTTGTTGTTGTGAAAATGGTGAATTTTATAAATTACAATCTCAATTTGAAGATTTGAATCTTAATACTATTACTTTTGATAATGTGATAGAACTTTTGAAGGAACTTACTAATAACAATATTCATGAAAAAATTATTCAATTAGCTGTTAATAATAATGCTAGTTCTAATTTTTCAAAAAAAATCTGAAAAACAAAATAATGATTTTGAATTAGAATATTATGCACCTTATTCCTTGTGTGAAATTAATAACAGACTTAATAAACCAACTACTTCTACAAGAGATTCGTCTTTTGATGATCTGGAAAATAAAGTTGAAAATCTGAAAAAAGAGATCAAATATCTTAAACAAAATCAAATGATTTGTGATCGTCGTCTAACTCATATTGAAATTGTTAATAACAAAGGTAAAAATATTGCTGAAGAAAATACTCTCGCAAAACCTTTTAATCTTGATCCTAAACAAGGTATGTTTTTAGGAATGATGCGGATTGTTACTGCTCATAAATGGTATATTAAATGCACCATATTGATTGATAATAATTTTTCCATAACTGATATTGCTATGATTGACAGTGTAGCCAATGTGTCCTATATTCAAGAAGGTCTAAATACCTTGAAAAAAAAACTCATATAGTTAAATCCACTTCTGGTCATGCTTTAGATATAAAGTATAAATTGCCTAATACTCGCATCTGCCAAAATAAAGTTTGCATTCCGCATTTCTTTTTCTTGGTTAAAAATTAGTTATACCCTCCAATTATACTTGAAACCCCTTTTATAAATGTCGATTATCCTTTTACTAGCATAAATGCTAAAGTTTTTTCTGCTACTTATGAAGACAGAGATATTAGTTATACTTTTATCACTGACCCTATCTCTCGTGATATTAAGGCTTTAATTAATATGAAACAAAAGCATGTTGATTCTCTGCAACTTGAATTATTTAGCATAAATATATTTGATACTTTGAAATCCACAGAAGTACAAGAAAAAAATAAATTAATTTTTGAACAAATGCCTATTGATATTTGTGCCGATCACCCCAATGCTTTTTGGAATCAGAAAAAGCATATTGTTACTCTTCCATATGAAGATGATTTTCCTGAGAATGATATTCCTACTAAATCTCGTCCTTACCAGATGAACACCGAATTGATAGAATTCTGCAAAAAAAAAAATTGATAATTTATTGCAAAAGGGTTTGATAAAACCTTCAAAATCACTCTGGTCTTGTACTGCATTTAATGTTAATAATGCTGCCGAGAGGGAACATGGAGTCCCTAGATTGATTATCAATTATAAACCTTTAAATAAATATTTAAAGTGGATTAGGTATCCTATTCCCAACAAAAGAGATTTATTGTCTAGATTATATGATGCCAATATATTTTCAAAATTTGATTTAAAATCAGGATATTGGCAAATCCAAATATTTAAAGAGCATGTTTATAGAACAACTTTTAATGTCCCATTTGGACAATATGAATGGAATGTTATGCCATTCAGTTTAAAAAATGCTCCATCTGAATTTCAGAAAATTATGAATGATAGTTCAACTCATATTTGGATTTCATCATTGTTTATATTGATGATATTTTGGTATTCTCAAAAACGTTTGAAATGCATATTAAGCATCTAGACTTTTTCAAGAAAATTGTTATACAAAATAGTTTGGTGATTTCTAAATCAAAAATGAGTTTATTCCAAACTGATGTTCGAATTTTAGGACATCATATTTGTCAAGAGAAAGTCACCCCGATTCAAAGATCAATCGACTTTGCATCAAAATTTCCTTATGTTATCACTGACATGACTCAATTGCAAAGATTTTTAGGGAGTTTAAATTACATATCCCCCTTTTATAAAAAATTATCTCGTGATTTGGCCCCTTTATATGACAGGCTGAAAAAGGATCATAAATCACCTTGGACTAATAGTCATACTACTTTGGTAAAGAATATTAAACTTCGTGTTCAATCTTTACCTTGTTTAACTCTTGCTAACTCTGCTTGGCAAAAGATTATTGAGACAGATACGTCTAACATTGGTTATGGTGGGATATTGAAGTAAATTAACCTCCACGACAAAAATGAATATTTAATCCGATTTCATTCTGAGAAATGGAGTGAAGCCCAGAAGAAATATGCTACGGTGGCCCATGAAATATTAACCATCGTTAAATGCGTATTAAAATTTTAAGACGATTTATACAGTCAAAAGTTGTTGATAAAAACTGATGCTCAATCTGTGAAGTATATGTTTAACAAAGACTTTAAACATGATGCTTCAAAATTAATATTTGCTAGGTGGGAGGCCCAACTAGCTCCTTTTGATTTTGAAATTCAGTATAAAAAGGGAAGTGATAACTCTCTTCCAGATTTTCTATCTAGAGAATAATTAAATTCATGATGAGTTTCTATTCAGTCTTCTTTGATGTAAAAACTTAGTCACTATATTAAAAGTAATTCCTCTCAATAGAGATTTACAAGAATTAATCTTATTGGAGATTACCAATGATATTATAAGAGAAGATTTCTCTATCCATGATTATGAAGAGATTATCGATTGGGATAATTATTTGAGTGATTATTATGCATCCGAATAAAATAAAGTGTTATGTCTGCAAGATGGACCCTCCTTGGGTAACCAAGGGTCGAGGCAGAGGAAATAACCCAAGAGGAAGGGGAAGATCATCCCCGGGATCTTCATCAGGATCATCATACTGATCCTCGTCCAGCTCTCTGATTATACTACAAAGACGAGGAATGAGTTTGATAAACTCTAAAATCTCCCAAAATGCGGCTTCATCTTCGGTATACCTGGAAGATATTCCAGAAAATAGTTCGTTATCCGCACAACTGTAGGCATATTTGTCTGAAAAGAAGCAAAGTGATACTTTTGCATCTATAGCTAAAGAAGATATTGATGATATCAAATCTTACGAAAAAGTATCAAAGAAAGAAATGATATTTCTTCTAGAAAACTCTGAAATTCAGAGAAAAGAAGAACCCTGAAAGATATTCTAGCGCTACTTGGTTAACGGATTATATTTCCCGGGTGAATCATACAAAACCCGATCTTATTATGAGACCATTTTAATAAGCACCAGTAGTGTTGAATTTTAGCGCTTCTCAGTATACAACACCAGCGAGAATGTTTATAACTTCTCCAAAATGATAATCAAACAGATTATATCTTTTGAAGATTGGGGTATCTCCACAATGAAAGAAAGGCAGATCAGCCTAAATAAAGTATCTATAAGTTTCACCTACTGGGACTATATTCATGCTTTTGATAAAGTCCTCTACTATAATAATGAGAGACACAAGCATACATGGTTTATAAAAAATAGGGCAAAGATATTTGCAGAGCCAATCCCTAATTGGTTTTTGAATTAGTGGTCATACCACGGTCCAACAACAAAAATTTTATCGGATAGATTTCTTAAATTATATAAAGAATGGGTTGAAGTTTCACCCAAATTAAACGAGTTATACCATACAGATCATATCTGTTATATTGAAAAAATTAAATAGATTTATTTTTTCATTGAATTCTCTATCCCTTGGATTCATAAATGGACCCCGGAAGTGGGATTCACGGAGGAGCAAATTTTCTGTTTATATTGAACCTTTTATAATAATTTTTGGGACAAATTGATGAAGAAAGATCCCAAAATAAAGTCTCTATATGGACAAGAACGACTAGATCTCATTTAAAAAAGGATCCAAGAATATTGTATTACCCCTCAAAAGGAGATAATTGTTGATAGCTCGGTTAGGCATATTGCCAGGAAAATCTCCATTCAAGATGGAAATAAATAAGAGATGCTTAATAATTATCTAGACAAAATCAGGAGGAATCTACTTCCCAATATTACTCAATACAAGAAATCAGACACTTCTATGAGAAGTGAGACAAGTGATGACGTCGCAGAAGATATTCAAGAGGCTCAACCTTGTGAGTCGAAAAAATGCACTTCAGAAGATACACTGAAAAAGGCGGAATATTTCCTCTGAGAACTAAAGAAAATGGACAAGTTGTTAAGTATATTTTTAACAGTAAAAGCCTTCATAAACAATAGATACATTGTTGATCAACAACAGAAATACTGTTACTATACATATGGGACCCACTGATAAGGGACCCACAGTTATTGTACAAAGATTCGTTTTCTTTCTATAAATATGTTTAGTTTTAGTTTCTAAAGAAGCAGGTTAGAAAACCCTCTCTCTCTCTTTCTCTTTCTCTCAATTGTAAAGCTCTCTTGTTGTAAAGTTTGAGTTCGCCGGATACTTACCGGAAGTAAATAAAAGTGTATAGTTCTCTCATATGCCTTGGAGTCGTTCACCTTCATAAGATACTATTTTATTTCTGGTTTGCTTATAGTATAATTTCTCAGATCTAAGTTGTCACACCCCAAACTCAAGGGGCGCAACAGGCTCCTAATGCCAAAACTCAGGCCCGAGCCGACCCTGCTGAACCATTTGCTACTAGCGCATGGCAGCCACACGCAATCAAGAAATCAAACAAGTATATCTCGGCTTAAAATTAAG
>JAJOOS010032410.1:0-10376 GCA_029582725.1 Solanum chiquidenum
AAATTCTGAAAGTTTAAAAGTCAAAGACTTCAAAAGTTTCCTTCCACACACTTTCCAAGTTCCAACAATATTTTTCTTCTCTCTTCAAATTTGTTTTCTATTTTCCACACAAAGAAGAAGCTTCAAGTCTCCAACTTCAAGTCAAGAATTTAGAGAAATCATCATTGTCAAAGTTTAAGGTAATTTTAGTTTATGATTTCTCTTTTTAATAAACAAACTAACAAGATAAATATATGTATATCACTTTAATTTTAGGGTTTTCATATAAAAAAATCTTGTTAGAGCATTGGTGAAGAATTTTTGAATGGATGTTTAGTTTGTAAGATAGAGTGGAAGATATTTGAAAATGTAAGTAATGATGCTATTATAGATCGTTTTCAAAATATGAAGTCTCGTCGAGTACAATTGTAAACTGATGATATTTTTTGTGGTAATGTAATTTTTATGTATTGCTCGCTTAGTTATTGTTATTATAAATTTTTTGATCTTATCTTTAAAGTAATGGTGCACCCGTTTTCTTAAAATCCTGGATTCGCCTCTGTTCACAACCAACATAAATAGTGTGTTGTTTTATTTTCAAACGAACAGATTAATCACATCTAACTTCATCATATCAAGATCATATATTTTAAATTCACCTATTATTTACGGTTTATCATTTATCAAAATTATTACAATCGACAAAGAAAAAAGGTGAAGAAAATTCGAAAGAAATAGATGATTAAAACTAGAGAAATTATATGGATATTTTTTCAGAGCTCTACGGTGAATGATTAAAAGTAGAGAAACTATATGGATATTTTTTTCAAAATTGAATTACCCTGAGAAAAACATAAGGCAGTGAAAAATTGAGATAGAAAAAAAATTGAAGCTCAGCAGATGCATTCAAAATTAATAATATTAAATTAATTTATTTATTTTAAATATTTTATGTTATGTCATCAACTATTGCTAGCTCTGATATACACATTTAATTTAATTTTATGATAAAAATTTTAACTTGTCAGACTTAAATTTAAATTTTAGATTCGTCTGGATTGTAGATGCTCAGATATTGGACTCAAAATCAATCATTTCCAAAAACTGCTACTGTGAAAATATAAAAACACATAGGAATTGTTTGCTATATTATATAAGAAGAACTGGGGGTGGGGGTCAGGGGCGTAGCTATAGCTATCCCAAAGTGTCGATATTTTTTGTCGGAAAATCACGTTGTATATAAATGCCAAATCACGTTGTATATAAATGCCAAATTTTACATTTAAATTATATATATTTAAAGTTGAACACCCTTAACAAAAGTTATGTTTTTGACGTAGTAGTAATAGGTGTCCATCTGAATGAAGTAGTCCCGAGTTTGAATTCCAATTAGCATAATATTTTTTTTGTCTTATTTTGACAGTCACACACCATTATTATTAGACACTTTTAATAAAATTTCTGACTCCTCCACGGGAAGATGAGGGACCAGGGGTTAGTGATCATGGAGAAGAAGATCGTAGAAACAATGGAGAGGGACATATCACAGATGATTAAAAATCGGACACCAAATAATAAAAGTGAAGTTTAATTATTTGCGAGAAGATCGAAAGATTGTCATATGTTGCATATGTTGCAATGAATTCTTAGGGGTATTTTAGAAAATTTAAGGGGTCGTTTGATAGAGTGTATTAGGAAATATAATGCATGCATTAGATGTGTGTATTAGTAGTACCTTGTTTGGTACACATTTTCATGAAATGTATAAGCATTAGTTATACACTCTATTGTGTATTAAGTTGTGTATTACTAATATCAAGGAATTCTAGGTATTAGTAATACATAACATTTTAACACTTGCATTAGATTAAATAATTACAAAACTACCCTTGAAACCTTTTCATTTTCTTTGTTGTCATAAGTTTTTGTTTTTATTTTGATTTGCTTTTCAGTGTCTTTTAATTTGTTCGAGTCTTAATAGACTTTATGGCCTCTTAAGTAGCTTTTTTTAAAATAAAAAAATCTAATTTCAATATAATTTAATAAAAAAATTTACTATTGTGACAATAAATTTTAAAAAAATAAAATTTGTCAACTTTTCACAAAAATATTTTGACGCAATAGTATAACTATTTAATATTATTTTTTAACAAAGAAGAAGAAGAGTTAATGACGTTTTAGCAAAGAATTATTTTTTGATGTTTTAGCGAAGAACTTTGTTGCAAAGAAAGTGTACAAATAAATAAAGTGTGAAGGGTATTTTTGTAAACATATATTTTTAATAGAAATTATGCAAGATTTATTATTTTAATACATCAAACCAAACAATGTACAAGAAATAATGCTTGCATAACTAATACAGACATTACTAATATAAACACTATTAATACATCTTATTTTACATTATTCTTATACACTCTACAAAACGATCCTTTAAATAGGTGGTACAACTTAAGATTAGCAAATCCATATATACACAAAAATATCATTAACCTGCCCCTACCCCACTAAAAAAATAAATAAACGAGAGCTACAATTCGACAAATGTGGAGAAATAATGTATTTTAGAAAATTATATTAAAAGGTAGGTGGGACACACGTGAAGAAATAATGATGTAGCCGTTGAGTGGCTATCTACCTCATATTTAAGTCTTGACATGTTGATAATTTTCAACTATAGCATTTTAATAGGAAGTTAGATGGACTTATCATGAATTTATTGGTGTGTATTTTATCCATAGATTCTAAAAAATTATAGAAAAGACTGGATGAATAAATTCAAATTACTATGAATAGAGTTTTTTTAATAATAAATATGGGACTCATTCGCTCATAGAAATGGGCTCTCACACCATTAAATATATAGTGAAATTGTATTTTTATGACTATAAAAATCTATATATAATAAAATTGCATGGCCATGAAAGTTAATTAGTTAAAATTGAATGACTTTTAAAAGACAAAATTCAATAACTCTAAATTGATTATATATATATGCCAATAACATAATTTATCGACTCTAAATTCTGAACTCACATGTAAGGACAGCGAAAAAGGTATGTATATATTATTAACCTGATCCAAGACATAGGAAGACATGTGAATAGAATCAGGCATGAAGGCAGCCAAGAAAACAGCAACATAGATCTTTTGTAGGTATTTTTCCATAGCAAGTCCCAAATTCATACCACCAAGACTATATCCTACTAGTATGACTTTCTCCTCTTGTGGAAGAGATTCCATCAATTCCATCAATGGCAAAGTGTAATCATGAAATGTGTGAAGTTCCTCTATTTTTCTCAAATCAATCCCAGAGGCTGCCAAGTCTAGAGTTGTTACCTTGTGGCCTGCAACCTCTAGCAGGGGATTTAGCTTGTACCAACACCAACCTCCATGGCATGCACCATGTACCAAAACAAAGTGTCTTCCTTGTTTCTTGATAGGTTCCATTTTCATGCCTTTGTGAAACTTTTCCTTTGGTTTAGTCTTTTAAGTCAGTTGAACTCTAAGATGGGTTATATAGTGGTTTGGTGGGCAGTGTGGTATTATCACATGTGGTTTATACTGTTTAGGTGACGGCACCTTGTTTCTTGTATATATGTTAGCTGTCATATTTTTCTTCTAATTATTGTTTTTATTTTCTTGAGCCAAGAGTCTTTCGAAAACAGTCTTTCTACCTCGCAAATATAGTGCGGTAAGATTTGCGTACATTCTGTTCTCTCCAGAATCCATTTTATGAGATTTCATTGAGTTTATTGTTGATGTTGACTATTGTTAATTCGAGAAATATCTCTTCAAGCGTGAGTAAATATATCCAGTGGCGGATCCTGGACTTTCTTTTGGGGGGTTAGAAAAATAGAAGTATAAACGTGTGAATACGTCAATAAAACACAATTCCAAGAAGTAATAGTACATAGTTTATATGTACAAAAAGTTAGTTCCGTTACAAGAAACTTTTTAGCACATTTGAATTTTTTTTGAGTTTAAATCTACTCTTTTAGCACATTTTTTTTATAAAAAAAAAGGTGAAAGATTGATCCTGACACTAAATGAAGAGAAGCTAAAAAATAAAATGTTCACAATGAGATTCAAATCCGAGACTTGAGGGGTTAATTTAAAGGAGATATTCCAGTATGCTACAATTTACTTTTTGTTCATTAGGGGTTCAAAATTAATATATTTACATAAATACAGAAAATTTATCTTATATATACAATGTAATATTTTGTCGAGGGGGTTCAGGTGAATCCCTTGGAACCCACGGGGGTCCACCCCTGAATATATCTTCAAGCAAATCAAATTCCAATTCTGCGACCTTCTATAGTGATTCCAAGTTCACACCCCAACTTTCTCAATACTTGGTTGGACAAGTATCATATATAACTCTTATTTTCTTTTTCTAGGATAAAAGTAACTCTACTTATAGAGATTTCTTTTCAGTTCAAAAAGGAGAACTAAAACACACCGTCTTTCTTTGGAACAAGAAAAACACACATTTTTCGTCCTTTCTCCTAAGAAATAGAATTATGAGTTCTACTTAAATATGAGTAGCAGGAACCACATAATTAATTTACGGAGACTCCTTATTATGGAAATAGTTAAAATAATTAATTTGAATTACTTTTACCATGATAAATTACAAATCATTTCACTAGAACTTCATAATTGTACTCCTCCATTTATATTTCAAAATTCTCCATTTAATACTTGTGTAATTCTTCATGTTAAGATCACAATATTAATCAATAAATCAAATTACTTTAGTGGGAGATTCTTTAACATATATCATGTGTCGGATTCATAAAATCCACTTGCAAAGTTTGACATAATAAAAACTTATAAATTTTAAAAAAACATATTATCAATCTCTATATCGAAATATGAATTCCATCAATTAACTTATTATTTCACAAATATATAATCAAAACAGAGTTAGACTTAGATTGTGAACAAATAATATATACTCCCTTTCTAATTTCCTCTTATTATCAACTAATAGTTATGCAGGCAAAACAGAGTAAATATCAAACACCTTGTAGCATTGTGCTCAGGGTTTTCTCATCTTTTTATACTTCACAAGTCATGTTATAGAAAGCAACAATGAGTGGACATAACACAGAAAAAGTTGTAAAAGGAAATCGTCAATATAAGAATTGACACAGTTTAATACTTAGAAAACAGCACAATCATATGTTGTTGTTTTTTCCAGTTGAAAGCAACAGCAACTAATTATTCAAAAGAGTAGAAGATGGATCAATTGTATTTATGGGCAATCTCCAAGAGAGTGTCACAAAGTTGTTTGGGCATACATAGCATTGCCATATGATCAGCACCTTTGATCTCCTTTGCTTCGATGACGGTTCCAATGTTATCAATTAGACATTGCTGGAATTCTTTTGGTAAGACTTTATCCTCAGTGCAGATTATGTAAACTTTCTTCACTGATCCATAACCTTCATCCGTGAAATACTTCGCCTTTGATAGATCTTCAATAAACAGAGAGCTTGGTCTTATCAATGTCGATGCTAATGCAACATCCTACCAAATAATATTGATTTTAGTATATGTCATTACATTCATCAAAACATAAATATTTGTTTCTATATAAAGCTTACCTCAGGAGAGCATAACTGATAAAGTTGTTGAGCCAAGAACTTGGGCCCAAAAAACATGGATGTCAGAGGGTCTTCAGGGGAACCATATGATACAAATTGGGTGTCAATCCAATTCTTTTTTGGCGTCCTCTCAAAGTACTGAACATTAAAATTGAGTTTGTATAAATAAAATAATCATTCACAAACAACATAAATATGAATTATGTTCACCTGATCCAAAACATAGGAGGACATGTGAACAGAATCAGGCATAAGAGCAGTCAAGAAAACAGCAGCAAAGATCTTTTTTGGGTATTTTTCCATAGCAAGTCCCAAATTCATACCACCATAACTATGCCCCACTAGTATGACCTTCTCCTCTTGTGGAAGGGATTCCATAAACTCCATCAATGGCACGGTATAGTCATCAAGCGTGCGAAGTTCCTCTATTTTTTTCAAATCAATGCCAGAGGCTGCCATGTCAAGGGCAGTGACCGTGTGGCCAGCAGCCTCTAGCAATGGCTTTAGCTTGTACCAACACCAACTTCCATGGCATGCACCATGTACCAAAACAAAGTGTTTCTTCATAACCTCCATTTTTTGGCCTTGTGTTTTTTTCTTTTCTTTGAGCCACAAGGACGGACACAAAGATGAATCTATGATGGATATAGTGATTTGGTGGGCAAGGGTGATTATATCCACTTAATCTGGAAACTCAAATATTTGACCATAGAAATAAAGGGAGTATATATTTAATAATATTTGTCATAGTATTTTAAATGAATCTATTATGGATATTATTTCAATGAATGAAAACTCATCAAGGAGAATTCTAATATAATGCTTTAATTATGTTTATCTAAATTATGATGGTGTTATCGTGATTTATTGATTCGTTCACTTTTTTAATATCGATACCAAATACAAATTTTGTTGAATCGAAATAATAAAGTACTATGTGGAAGCTAATAATTACGAATCTGAATTAAAGAGAAGAAGAAAATAGCATGTGTACCTAATAATATATTAGAGAAATTGTTGGTGTGACATTTTAATATTAATAAAAATATATTATATGTCACATTATGTATCATCTTATGTCTATTGGTGGACATTATATTTGTGCCTCTTTACTCTCATCATTTGTGGAAGAAAGTGGTCATTAGTGGTTAGTAACTTATGTAACCACCAACTCTCCATTTCACCCATTATTCTATCTTTATGTCTTGTAACTTATGTAACATTTGGGCCATTCATTTGGCAAATTTACTTCCCATAATTATCTTCCTATTCATTGCAAGGAAGAATTCATCACCTATAAATATTGTGGTCTTCATTGTGTTGGATGAAAGTAGAAACAACAAGAGATGTACAAGAAAAGATAGAGTGAAAAAGATGAGTAGTATTATATTGAGTTTATATTGAGGTTAGTGTAGTGAAAGAGAGAGTTGAGACGTACAAAATAATACAAAAGAGAGTATTATATGTTGAAGGAAGGTGTTCTTTTTGTGGAGCTTTGGACTCTTCAACTAATCCGGAGTTATTTGAGTTGTACGACGTTGTTGGGTTGTTGTATCCTGGAGGGAACAAGTCAAGACTGATACTGCTGGATCGGTATAGATTATGCCGCAGTGAGCTTGAATCTCCTTAAAGAGAGCGAGATATCCGCGCCTAAGACTAAAGATTTATTTATTCATTTTATTTCAACAGTTATATATTGTATTTGTGGTATATTACATCAACAATTTTAAAGAGATTCATGTTTTTGTTACAGTTTGAAAAAGTGTGAATATCAAGATAGGGATCTCAACATAATTCCGCTAAACGTCGCTCTCTTCAAGAGATGTAAGAGAAGAGGTGTATGGTAAAATGTTTTTCTACTTGCTCAATTCAAGTGGAGAAGAGGTAAAGGAAAAAAAACTTTTTTACCTAGTATTTTCATGAATAAAGTGATACTACTTTTCATGAAAAAAATGATATTTAAATTCTTAAAATAGTGGGGGCTCATGAAATGAGGAAAAAAACCATTGTGAAAAAAATAATTTTTGCATCTTTGAGAAATGTTCTAAAAAAAGAGTATTACAAGTGCATATATATTAATTGTGGAATAAAGCACATGTTATTATTTGGCTATAATGTGATGACTTTTGGATCTAACATGAGAGTTATAAATAAATTATGAAAGCCATGTTGAGTAGCCATTTAACGTGAAATGTTTTGGGTGAGGAAAAAAATCCGTTCTTGAAATGAAGAAATACCATTAAACATGTGATGTATTTTCCTTGTCGAGTCACATAATATTGAAAAGTTTGTGAAATATAATTTTGTTGGTTGTGTGAGTCTTGCAACTCCTTTTGATTCAATTGTGTGAGAAAGTTGTGACAAATAAAAAAAAGAGGCATAATACATATATTGGACCCTAAACTTGGCTTCAAATTTCAACTTTGACCTCCAACTTTCATAGTGCACAAACAGACACTTTAACTATCCAATCTTTTAATAAATAAACACGCGATTTTTGGAGGCAAAGAGCGTGAAATGCTAACGCTCCCACGTGTATTAGTGAGACATTCAATGGCTTCCAACTAATTAAATATTTTACACGTCCATTTTAGAAGTAAAAAAAAAATTAAAATTATTTTTAATTAATACAGAGCACAAATCATTTTAAAAGAGGAAAAAAAATTTGATTTGAAAGAGGAGGAAAGAGAAATGAGATTTTGATTTGGAAATATAAAGATATATATAAAATAGATTGATTAAGGGTAGATTTGTCATTTCAGCATTTTTTTTACTGTTTGGGACTCGAAAATTACTCCTAACTCACGCAAAATACGTGCACATCACGCGTTTTACCAAGTAGGACACGCGTGTTTATTTATTAAAAGGCTGGATAGTTAAAGTGCCTGTTTGTGCACTATGAAAGTTGGAGGTCAAAGTTGAAATTTGAAGCCAAGTTTAGGGTTCAATATATGTATTATGCCATAAAAATATGAGCTATGTGACTAACAACTTGACTTGATATTGTATTTGCAGTAAAAGTACTTTGAAGGTACAAACAAACTAGATGAGAAAAATTTGGTGTTATTTGGTGGGATGAGAAAAGCAAATTATATTTTTGATAACTCTATTATGAAGGTTGAAGTAAAAAATTTAAACTTCAACTAGTGAAAAAGTGAATTGAAACACTTTATTTTGAGAAAATAATTTTTCTAATTTTGATTAATTGTGATAACACCAATATAATGGTTGAATACAAAATCGTTATTATAACGGTAAATTCAGACTCATGAGAACAAAACACAATATTGTGAGATCGTATTGATCATTGGTATACCATCAATACTAATTGTGTTCAAATTATTTGTGATAATCTTGCAGATTCATGAACTAAGGCCTTTTCAAGAAAAAGGGTCTGAAGCACATCAAGGGGGATGAAATTGAAGCTCATAAATTTCTGAATCATATACGAGGAAACCTAACCTGGGGACTAGAGATCCTATAACCAGGTTCAATGGGAAGAACGAATCATATGATGACTTGTTGTGAAATGCACTAATATTAATTTTATTCAATCCCTATGATGTGATTGCATTTATCCTATAATGATTTGTGGAGGTTGAATCTTGAACTCTTAATGAAAATTTGTATCTCGTTTGAGTGGGATGTCAAATTATAGGAGCATCATTGATAGATTTCACCTATGTGAGTGTGAAAGTAGGCCGTTTTCTATGAGAATGGACTTGTTCTCAAAATCACTCATAAAAATGGGATAACACAAGGCCGTAATGTGCTGGCTATTAAAACGTATGTCAACACTTTATTTATTGTGTGTAAACAGTAATACTTTATTTCCCTTAAGCAGTCATAGTTCAAATCTGAGACCACTACTGACTCTGGAGTAAGACTGGGCGCCGGATCGGGTTGTATCGGTACTGGTCCGGTACCATTCCGGTTCGTTCCGGTCCGGAAGTATTCGGAACGAAACGGGACACCGTGAACCAGTACACGGGACGAAACGGTATCACGATTTGATACCGGTGTACCAGTACCGGTATATCCCGGTTTATTCCGATTCCGTTCCGATCCGGTTCCGATTAATTTTTTTATATATAATATATATTATATATTTTCAAGTCCAATGGGCAACGGCTGAAAGTCCTCCTAGGGGTCAGCAAAGGCTGAAAAGCCTGCTGCCCCTGCCCCCTGCCCCTGCCCCTACCCCCTGCCCCATGCCGATCAGTCCCATCCCCGGTCCCCACTCCCCTCTAACCAATAGCAAGCAGCCAACTAAGCCAAGCACTATCCTAATTCCTAGCCCCCCCCCTCCCAACAGATTTATTTCCAAATTCCAACAAGCAATGACTATAATTCTATATTTTCCAATTCCAAGTTTTCAACTCATAAATCATAATCACAAATTCTAAAAACTATATATACTCCCTCTTTTTATATTTTTACTTACAGAGTTACAGTTTATATATTTACAGTATTTAACAATTAAGAATCAATTTCTCTCAACTCTCAATCTTTCTCAAAGTTTCATACTTTCAATATTCAAGTTTCAAATTTCAATCATATTATTTTGTAATTGTGAAGATTTCAACAATCATTTGATGAATTTTGGAGTAGGAGTCTTCTTCAAACTTCAAGTTTTGACATCAATTTTTCAATTTTCTATTATAATCATTTGTTCTTTACACATGCGTTTGGTAACTTCGTTCCACTCTCTAATCTTATATTTATTTTTTGTATTTATTATTTGTAAGTTCTTGTTATATTTTATTTGTTCTTGTTAAATTT
>JAJOOS010032415.1:0-11828 GCA_029582725.1 Solanum chiquidenum
ACGACTCTGAATGTAATAACATTAATTCAATTACCGCTAAAATAAAAATCCTACTGAATGTTTCATTTATTGTAATGACTCTAGCTAAGGTAATGGACATTAAAGATGGATTGATGAAGCCATCCCAATGGAAAACGATGTGCCACATGATATATATAATAATTAAAAATTAGATATTTGGAAGTCCCACAATATTAATTTTAATTTTAATTTTAATTCAATTTACATTTACAACTTTATGACTTCTTACAATATACTAATGTTCACAGAAAATCTAAAAACAGAACTAAATTGAAAATTTAAGGATTATTAGTGTTCATTGTTAAAGAATAAAGGTCATTTAAATCCAAATTCTAAACTTAAAAGACTGTTTTAAACATTTTGTCTCACTTTTAAAGGGGCTTTATAGCAATAGTACTTTGTAATAAGATAAATATGTGAACTTGAATAACTTTATTGAAATAAAAAGAAAAAACCCTAATGATTTTAATTTACTTGGTAGGTTCAATAAATTGTCGTGATCATATGAGGATTTAACTCCTAAATTCTTCGATAATTCTATGATTTTTTAGAGGAAGCTACACTTGTGTGTATAACTTGATTATATGAGTACTTGATTCGATAGTGTAATTATATTGAAATAGAACCAAACTGATATGTGATTGAAAGTATATTGTTATATATATGATTATAAAAAATTGACAAAAATTGGAACAATAAAAAATCAACTTAGTTATAATTTGTTTGGTTCCACGTTCCTTAACACTTAAAAATCGATTTAATTGATTTGATTTTCTTCGTAATAAAACAACCTTAACCATGAAGACCCCTACATGTTTATTTTGCGATATTTTTTCATAACTAAATTTAGTGATTAATCAATCACGCCGCAATTGATTACACTTCAATTTTCCTTTAGCCCTCCCCCCACCCCCACCCCCACCCCACACACACAAAAGTCTATATCAAATCAATTATAATCAGGACTTATAAATTAAATAATGATAAGCCAGTTTATATCAAAATCATATTGGGAATACGTAATAACGAAAGTGACTTAAGATAATTTTATCTAAGGTGCTAACAAACAATAAACAATCAATCTATTATTAATACTATTTAAGATAAAGATTGACATTTAAACACCAAGTTTTTGGATATATTTTGAGTAATATTTGGAAAAATAATAATGATATTTTAAAGTTGAAATGATGTACTTGAGAGTTAAGTTTGTTTTTGGACATATATTATAAAAAATTGACAAATATTAAAGTTTGAGAGGGAAGATTTTCTTTTACTTGAAAAAAATAATAATAATCTAATTTGGAGGAAAATTTTGGCTTTGGCATAAGGTATCACTTAACAACTTTTAAAAAAATTATTATGCCCAAAATGGCCTCTAATGAAAGTTTGAAAAGGAAACAAGCGATACCTAATTAAGCCAATCACCATCATTAAGGGTGGAGTTAGGGAGAGATTAGGGTTCTATAGCATTTAGTAACTTTCGTTAAAATTTTGTATTTGTATTACGAAATTTACTTAGCTAGGTTTCGTTTATTTGTATTAAGATTAAAATACATGAATCTGAATGCACATCTGATTATGATGTTTCTATAGATCTTCTGAACAATGGATGATTATGATTGTTTTTCAATATTTGAACGTTATTATAATTAATTTATTTTTAAATATAATAAATATACCATACAAATAAAAAGTAGTTAAATATTAGAAAAGCATATAAATTTAATATAATAATATCATTTTTTTTTAAAAGAAACATTTATGTTCACTAGTGATAGAGCGGAGATGCATGGTTTGTAATGTTGATGATGTTGATGATTGGTGCTAGTTCTTAAAAATAAATGTGATGATAATTGTGATGACGGAGACCATGATTGTAATGGTGGAGTTAGTTGAGGTTGGTAGTTGATAATGGTGCTGAAGAACGTGTAAAAATTGACGATAGTGTTAATGATAATTGTGCTGATGGAGATGATTGGTAATAGAGATATAAGTTATAACCGCGAAAATTTGATATAATTATAATGATAACTCCTCTCCTCTAGTACTTGAACTCTTTATTATTAATTGAACATATATATATATATTTTTTTAGAGATATTTATTTTGCCAATTTTATATGTGTACTTTTTGTATGGAAGGGAAAATACAAAAACACTCAAGTAAGTTTTGAGTGCTTGAGGCCGACATTGAATTGTCAGCCTACCCACCAACTTTGCCAGAAGGGATGGAATTGACACTTCAAATTAAAACCATTTGGAAATAATATCACTATCAATTTCTACAGACATATTGAAAATCATGCAAACATAAATTAATTTCCTCACTTGGCAACTAAGTTAATTACCTTCTTTTTTCTATGCCTCTTTCAATGCATAATACATAGATAGTCATTAAAATTTGGTCTTTACCAAATAAGTTAGCACTTTATTATTGAGTATATATACGCATCTAGATACCTGATCAATTATCTTTATTGTGTCAGTTGAGTACAATGTACACTCTCGACATATAAAATGATCTTGTAGACACCTTCAAAAATTATGTTACACGTCAATATCAGGAGTTTGCGAATTACGAGGCACAATGGAAACAAGTTTGAGTATTTAATTGTCAGTTAAGACAAAATTAGGCTATCTGGATAAACTCTCAAAGTTAGAAATTAGAATGCTTGCTAGCTAATTAAGACCAGGTTGTGTATGTTGATGTAGTACTCCCTCCGTCTTATTTTATATGTCATCTTTTTACTTTGCACTTGCATTAAGAAATGATGTAACTTTACTCTTCTACCCTTATTTAATATTTTCTTAATAAATGACAAGATTAATTAACTATTTTATCAAGGGTATAATAGGCAAAATATGGTAATTTATGCATAAATTTTATAAAATGACAAGTATTGTGGTCCAACTATTTATATAAAGGGATGATATATAAAATGGAACGGAGGTAGTATGCGTTTTTAATATCTTATAAAAAAGATAGTGCTTAAGATTTTCGTCTTTAATTTATACTCTTCAAGCTCTTTTTTTAGACAAAAAATAAACCGAATTCGATTTACTTTTTTTTTATTAAAAAAAATTAAAGTAGCAATTGTGTCTATTGATAATTTGGTTGACTTTTTAAAATAATTAAGTTGATCAAATTTTTGATTTTTAAAAATAATAATAAATCGACTGTGTCTATCGATTTTTCTATTTTCTGAAATTTCACCAACTTGGTTTCTTAAAAAAATGATTAATTTTTATTTGTCAATTTTGGACATGTTTTAGTAGTGAAACATCACCTTAATTTATATATTAAAAAAATGTACGAAGTATTGCTTAATTTTAAAGTACAAGCCAAGGAGAAAGTGATTTTCACTCTAATATTATTATCATCGAAAATAAAATATGCCAAATGAATTCTCCATCCAAATGTATAAGTAAATTGAGTATGGAGAACTAGTTTTATTTAAAGAAAAAGGGAAGTGAGACACAAATTATTATCTCGATCTTTAGTTTGTGAGTTCAAATTATCGAAGAAGTAAAAAGATGGAAGTTTCGGAAAAAAAAAAGAGAAGAATTGTTATTCCTAGTTAAAATAAGCAGCAACATTCTGACGGGAGTGTCACCCTCGAATGAGTTCTACAGTGCGTGATCTAGATTTAATCATGGCTCGAATGTAGGCTCCGAACACCGATTTTTTTTTTAAAAAAACAACATTCCGACAATTTTGTTTGAATGATTTAAGCTAAGAATGGATGGTAAGACATCTATCTCCATTATGTCACTGCAACAGGAGCTGGCATCTCACGTGAATCTTGCAACCACCTGTATATATTATTTTTCTAGTTTTCATGTCTGGTACGGTATTAAAATTAGACTAAATTCAAATTTATATATAGTAGAGTTTGAGGATAGTCCTCTAATTAATAAAATTCTTTTTAATCTTTTAAAGCTTGAATCTGAAATATCTAATTAAAGACGAAGAAATTCTAAACTTTCTATCATGATCCATATTTTGTACAACCACTAAATATTATAGGAGTAGTAAGTATTTCAAAAAACAAGTTCATGGATTTAAATTTTTTAATAAGTAATGAAATAATTACACATTCCACAATATCATATAGGAATGATATGTTCCTCGTTATATAATTTTGAACAATATTCATTTCTTGAGATTGAGTTATATTTAATTATAATTCTATCAAATCACATAAATTTCACTATAAAAAATAAATGTCGTGAGACATTGGAGATGGACATAAAATGTCAAAAATTGCACCAAACACAAAAATAGATCGTCAAATTAAATTCAAATGAGAGTTCCCTTTCTTTCAAAATTCTTTTTAGCCAACTGTTTCTTTTTATTTTCCCAAATATAAAGGATGTGTTTTTTTTTTTGTCATTTTCTCTTACAATTAATTTACGCTTAGAAATTACTGTCACTTTTTCATTCATTTTTATTTATTCACTATACTAAAAATAAATTTTTACTTTTATTTACATTACTTTAACATATATTTTGAAAAAAGACTATATATATAATATAAATATCTTAATAAAGTATATAATTTATTTATTAGTTTTCAATAGGTGTAAAGTCGATCTACTATAAATAGGTAAAAGTAAACGAACAATTATGTCAAAATTCGGAACACAACGTGACTTTGTCGTGGATTATGGTAACCGTACTTTCTACTCCCTCTGTCCCTAATTAAATTTGTCAACTTTTAAATTGACACACCTATTAAAAAAATAATTAATGACATAGTGAATTTACCATCTTATCCCTATTAATTATTAAGTGGATGAAAAGTTTTATATTTTTTCAAAATAATTAGTCATTTAATTGAGGGTATAATAGGTAAAAAAAATTTGTCCTTTCTTGATTTGTCAAAATGGACAAGTAATTAGGGACAACTATAAAAGGAAAAATGGACAAGTAATTAGGGACAGAGGGAGTATATGATTAAAACCAACAAATATTGTTCCGTCCGTTTTATATTACTTGATAATTTGATATTTTTTAAAATTAAAATGTATTTTACTAAATAAATTTAGGGAAAAGGGATAAATATACCTTCGAACTATCGTAAATGTATGTAGCTACCCCCGTCATATTTTTGGGACATTGATGTCCTTGCCGTCCAAAAATTAGAGCATATATGCCCTTTATACTAACAGATATACACGTTTCATAATTTTATCCACTGACATGACATTTATTAAATATCGGATCGACGAATAAGATTGCGCCACATGTCCATATTTAGTCTTCCGTTAGAGCGAAGGGCATATATGCTCTAGTTTTTGGATGGCAGGGACACCAATATCCCAAAAGTATGACGGAGGTATCTGCATATATTATTTACGATAGTTCAGAATATATTTGTCCTTTTTCTTTTTTATTAATGATGCTTTATAACTCTAAGTTTAACTAATATGCTACTTTATGTAATAAAATTCTATTTATTTACTAAAATACACAAGAAAAATAAAGATATAGAAGGTCAAGTAAAATAAAACGGAGAGAGTACTACTGATTATTTCATAGAGAGAATAAAAGTACATATGCAACTATATATAAGTCTATAAGTCATGATGACAATTAAGTTAAGAAATGTACATTTGATTGTGTACTTGGCCAAGTAATTAGGCTAATTAATTCCTTAAAAATGTGCATTAATTGAGAAGCACTTATAGTAACATATCTTAATTCTTGGGGAGCAGACATGACTAATAAGTATAATCTATATAGGATTTAAAACAAATCAAACACTAATTGGACTATGTCAATGATGTGAAAATGTACTTGAATGGAAAAGTAGTCATAATCAAGTTATGGGGGGTCATAATTAATTAAGTACTGAGAATTACATGCAACTACACCTATCAAATTATCTTTTTAGATCATAGTTAGTCAAAAAAAAATATTAAATCATGTTAGGTTGTTGGTAGTTCAATTCATGTTGCGTTATACTAATCTTCAACCATGGTTATGAAGTCATATTTTCAACGTAATTGCACCTAAAGTATAATTTAATGGCGTCTCAAATTATTTATCGTAATTTTAAAAGTAGTTGTCTTATTTTTTTTTCAATTTATCTTTAATAATAATTGTTCTTGAAGACTACAGATTAAATATTTCAATAACGTAATATTTAGTAAATATAAATTATCTTAATACATAAATGACGAGAATAAATAGTCAAAAACATCCTTCTAATTATTCTAATAGTTTCTTTAAAGACGCATGTAAAGAGAAACACCACATATAATTTGAATCGAATAGAATAGAATATACACTTGGTACTAAAGAAATCCATCTTGTATTTCATTTTCTTTCCCTTTCAAATTTAGGGTTATTATATAAGTCTCATCAAACATATATATGGAAAAGTTGCCTAAATACACAATTTATTTTGTCATATTCTCTAAAATTTCCTTCCATTTGGAAGAGTTACAAAATTTCTACTTTCTCCTACTCTCAAATTCATCACTCTTACGCGATATATTGTGACAGATGTGTTTTTGTATCAACAATGGTGGTGTGTCTTGTATCAACAAAAGTAATGTATCTAGACGCGATATATCAGATGTTGAGTGATGTATTCAAAATCAGGACGTGAGGTATCGAGAGTCAAGATCTTGAGTGATGTATCAGAAATTGAGACGCGATATATCGAGACGTTGATTCGAAATCCTTAAATTTTAAGAAATAGTTGTAATTTGGAAGAGAATACATATATATATATATGAAAAAGAAGAATTATGAAAAAAGTAGAAAACCCCACATAAATTAGCTTTCAATCAAATCGACATTAAAAGAAGTTCCTGAATTCCCAACAACAATGGTTGATTAAATAAGAAAAAAAGTTGAATTACACAATGATTGCTCAAATGAGATTATATACATATGGATCCACTTGACTTTATTATCTTTTTTTTTTCTAAAATAAAAAATATTTTTTCTCCCTCCATTAATTGTCTTTATGAATTGAATGATAATTAAGCAGCACTACACGTGGAGTCTGAATGAAGGGACCTTGCCTCCAACCACAATAATTATTAGGTCTGCTTGTACTTCGATTTGAAATAGATTGATTTTTAATTGAAATGTTATTACGATTCGTAATTTAGATTTTTTAAAGTTATATTCTATTTTCGTAAATATGAAAATTCATTTCTTTATTAACTTTCGTTTGTGGTGCATACTTTTTGCAATGTAGATAGGGATTATGACTTATGATCGATTCGATAGAAAGGAAGGAATAGCCTACTATTTATGAAAATTATTAAAATTTCTTTAATCCTTATATAATTTTGTCAAATATATAAATATTATTTAGAAATAACGAATCAACATATTCTAAAATGTCAAATTAATAAATCACATATATTTTTATTCTTTTTACAAATAAATACTTGCAATTATATGCTATTACAAATTATTAAAAATACACATTATAAAAATCCAATAATCCAATAATTCAATTAGCAATAATAATTAACTATTTATTGATATAATCCTTCCACATGGTGTAATCAATCTATTCATGCAGATCGTAAATATATTTGTTTGTTAATAAATTTAAAATGATTTGATCTTTTTTTTTACAAAATGAAAACTTACAGGTCAAGTTTTACATTTTAAAAAGATTAAAATCATTCCTTGTAATTTGAAATCTTACGTTTTAAAGAATTTGAAATTAAATAACATATTTCACAAAAAAACACTAGTTTAGAATTAAAACTTCAAAATTAAACCCAAATTTTATGACCAAACACGTATTTACTATTTTATCAAATAAAATTACACACTATATTACATTCCCCCTCCTCTAAATTGAGAATAGAGAGAGGAGAAATGAAGAGAAGATTACAATATCACGAAATTCTCATTAATAAAGTAAAAATTCAAACAACTGACCAATTGCTCAATTACATACTACTACTACATCTTTGTAGAAAATAATTTTCGATTAAGTTACAATCATACCCTCACAAAAACAAAGATTTACTTTCATGATTAACATTAGCTTTTCCAATTCCCATAGCCCACTCATATACATTCCCACTCATTATGTTTGTTGCTTAAAGCACCTCTCACACATTTCTCTCTTTCCCCCTTAGCCTTTTTTCCCCTCTTTTGACTCAAAAATATATCTACAAGAAACTTCAAACAGCAAAAAGCTTTGTGCAATCAAGTTACTTATAAGATAATTATAAATAAAATTTGAAAGGAGTAATAAACGTTAGTTATTAATAATCTTGTAAAAATTTAAATTATAACAAATTGAATAATATCGATATAATGTAAAAATAAATTATTTCTTCCGGTCAATATAAAATAACAATGACTTATCCAACTAGTGTGATTTCATACGTGCGATTTGCAAATGATAAAGTGTACACAAATTTTACGTTGAAGAGAGAGACTCTTTATTGAGATCCATCCTTTAGAGAATATAAATAGATATATACATCATATTAGATGTACTACTACTAATACATTTAACTACTATAATTTCATATGTGGGATCTGAAAATAATAAAGTGTACACAGATTTTACGCTAAAGAGAGACCCTTTCTTGAGACCATCCATTAGAGAATAGAGATAGATAGATAGATACATCATATTAGATGTTCTACTACTACTACAACTTCTAGCTATCTACCTTAGCCCCCACTTCAAACACATTCCACACAAAGAAAAACACCACCAATTTAATTTTCTTATCATAATGGAAACTGGCCATCATGATCATGATAATATTGGAAATTCCATCCAAAGACCAAATTTCCCCTTACAATTGTTAGAAAAAAGAGATCAAGTAGATCATACAACAATATGTTCATCACAATTTCATCCTTATAATTCCACTTCTTTACACATGATGACTACCTCTAGTAGTGATGCACCTTGCGTTGATCATAACCAAAAATCAAAAAATCAAGACAAGAAACAACAACAACAACAACAAGCAAAAAAGCCAACAACAACAAAAGATAGACACACAAAGGTTGATGGTCGTGGTCGAAGAATTCGTATGCCAGCAACATGTGCAGCTAGGGTTTTTCAACTCACTAGAGAATTAGGTCACAAATCTGATGGTGAAACTATTGAATGGCTCTTACAACAAGCTGAACCTGCTGTTATTGCTGCTACTGGTACTGGTACTATTCCAGCTAATTATTCATCACTTAATATTTCTTTAAGAAGTTCTAGACATCATAGTAGTGCTACTAATTACCTAGCACATAATAATAATTTCGGTCATGTTTATCATGACCGAAATTATTTTAATGGGGTTGGTTTATTTTCGTCCGAAAATAATTCATTTTTCCCTAGTGGGAATTTGAACATGTTACAAGCGAAGGAGGAGTTATGTGATGACGATGATAATGATAATGATAATAATACTGGACGAAATAAGCGGAGGTCAGAAGATCAAGACTTACTACAAAATAATTACCATATGAGTAATATGTTACAATCTAGTACTTATGGTTCAATTCCAGCAAGTCATCAAGTTGGACAAATTCCAGCAACAACGTTATATATGATGACAAATAATAATAATAATTCTAGTCATCATGACCCTAATAATTGTTCTATGTGGGGATCTTCTAGTAATAATAATAATAATAATAATAATATTGAGAATTCAAATATTAGAGGAGGGTTATTGAATTTTATGAATTTTCATCAACCAATTTTGGGGACACGTGGCGGCGGTGGGACGGCGGCGGAAGGGCAATGGGGGATGTTGACGGCGGCGATGAACTCGTATAGACAAAGTGGTGGTCATACTAGTGGTTCTTCTAATCAGCATAATGGAGGAGATGATCATCAACATCATTCTTGAAAATGTATGTATTCTTGTTCGATTCTGTTAACGCGAGATATTTTGTGTATCAGACTTTTTTTTTTCTATCTTGTATGGAGAAGTTAAATACAATAGTTATGTAGTAATTGCTATTAGTATATTTTTGTATTAATAATAGGGCAATATAAATTTCTTGGAATATTGAGAGCATGCATCATTTTCTTTTAATGGAATTTCTTAAGAAAATTGTAGGGTTTGGTGAGAATTTTGTAAAGAATCTTGTTTTTCTACTAATTTATTTTCTTTTTTTTTGCTTTTCCTTTCAAGTGTTGACTACTTTAATTTTAAGAAAGGGTTTTCGAATATTACATTCAGCCAATGATTCTTGTCAATGTATTTTTGGATTTTATTTTTGGTACGATGAGTCGATGATGAAACTATAGTTGATCAGCCGATTCTAATTTATTTGAGACTGAGGTATAATTATTGTTATTGATGAGATAAATTGAGTTTAGATGGAAACTATGATCACCGAGAACTCATATAGTTGATATAACTTATTTGACGTTGGGATATAATTTTTGTTGAATTTTGAATTTTATTTTTTGATACATGGTGAAGTGAGTTGAATTTGAGACCGAGGCACAATAACTGATGGTGAATCAGGTAGCCTACCACAACTTGATATAGCTATTGTTGTTGAGGAAATGAGTTGAGTTTAGACTAAAAACATATTGAAAATTCATATAACCAACACAACTTATTTGAGATTGATATATAGTTATGATTGTATGTATTTTGAATTCTCTATTTTCCTAAACAAACAAATAATAAATAAAGCTTATGCAAAAGTCAGATCATAGAGATGTTAATTGTAGTTTCATTTTGTATATGTCTGAAGATCCGCATATATAACCCTCAATTTATGTGTTATTTATCCATTGTTTAAGGTACCTTTTATATATATAGAGAGATGTCCAACGAAATTAATTAATAAAAAGGTGGGGTATTACATACTGACTAGCAAAGTAATTTTTCTGCACTTCTGATAAGGAAGATGCAGTCAGCTTGTTCATTGGTTAGCTCTGCTCTTTGCTATCAGGTATCAATATCATAGCGCGTGTAGTGGCAGATTCAGAATTTTCACTTATAGAGTTCAAATATAATGCCTAGAATTTTAACTTGAAATTTTAAAGTAAATTTTGAACCTAAACCATCTCTTATCTTATATTCAGGAGATTATATAAAAATTGAAAAAATATCTTATATATATAATGTAATTTTTTATCAAGAAATTGGTATGAGAATATAAGTAGGGTCTGAACAAAATATTATATATACATGCAAACCTTATATATCTTACCTTGAAGAGGTAAATAAACTATTTTTGATAAATCCTTATAAAAGAAATGGTGCATCAACGATGATACACAGAGGTGGATTTAGCCTTTATTCAATGGGTTCAATTGGGTCCAATAATATGCTTTCTGAAAAAAAAGAAGAAGCTCTGACCAGTATGTTAAAGGGTGTAGGGACCATAATTTCTTTCAATTACATGTCTCTGGCATTCTTTGCATGAATGTGATGTTTTTGTGTGTACGAACAAAATAAAGTATTGAATGATAAAAGTAATATTACGTATATATATATATATACTAGATCAGTGGCGGATCCAGGATTTCTGTGGAGGGGGTTCGAAATATAAAGAAGTAAACATGTGAAAATTACAAGATAAAAAACTGAGCGAGATAGGAGGAAACTAGTAATCTGAATCCAATAAATTTAACTTGCCTTGTTATGCCGCGTTTAAATTTTTTTACTTTTACCCTTTTTCATCGAGCTTTTTTTTAAAAAATATTTCTTGTGCTTTTTTTCTCTTTTATATTGCAGTGTTCTACTCTATATTTTGAATTTTTTTAAAATTCAACCACTAAGATATTATAATGTATATTCATAAGATAAATAATTGACATCGTCGATTTTTTA
>JAJOOS010032427.1:0-11572 GCA_029582725.1 Solanum chiquidenum
TGGAACTTGCTAGATATTTGACCTCATGCTTTATTCCACACTTAGTAAAATTAGGTAAAGAAGACCCATTACCACCTCTTTGAGATTTAGGGTTAGACCCCCTTTCATTTTTGGACCTTAGGGGAGCCTTAGAAGAACCTTGTCCGGAAAACCTTTGTCGAAACCATGAACGACCACGTCCATCTCATTTAGAGGTCATTGGTAATCACCTCTAGCCTCATCAATATCTTAGTCATTATCATAAGATTCTATTTAGGTGAGCAATCCTTCCAACCTAGAATCATTCAATTTGAGAAAGCCTTTCATATTCATACTTAAGCAATTCATGTGGAACTATACCTTTCGCAACAATCACATCAATAATCAACAATTCATCATATATGATTTACTTTCAAAGAACTACACATCATAATCACCCTATATGCTTCAATATCAAGCAATTCATAATGTGTCTCATCCATCCTATATGAATACATCTAACCCACAAATTCTCCTTTCATGGATCAAATTCATCTTAGAAACATGGGTTAAGCATGGGTACGTATAAATTATTCTAAAAACATGTAATCCTATCAATTCAAGCATAAACATCATAACCCAATCATTTCGATTAACATAGATTAAGACCCACGACATTAGAAGAAAACCCTAACTCAAATTGGGAATTTCTACCTTTCAATTGGGGAATCTTGGGGGTACCATGGATGAAAGGATTCCATGGATGAACATCCTTCATATGTTTATTACAAAACCCAAAAATGCTTGAGGATTGGAGACTTTATCTTAATCCTAGCTCCAACTCTTTCTTCTTCTTCAACTTCTAGAGAAAGATATATTTAAGAGGGAGAGTTTGGGTTTCTATTGGTGAATTTGAGAGAATAAGTTGAATGAACTAATTTGAGGGTTGAAATCATTTTTATAGGGGTCCTAAACATAGGCAACACGACATAGTATAGGAACTAATTAATTAGGATAAGACCCAACTACCCCTGAACTTAACTACCAACTGACCACCGACCTTCCACCCACGGTAGACGAACCGTGGTCTGATCCATGTCCTGTCCTGGTGGACCATAATTGGTGGTCAGAAGATGGTTTTTGGGTCGTCAATCCATGGACCCTAACCACGGATCGTGGTTTGGCCTACGGTCTGTAGGTCAGGCTGTGGTCTTGGGCCTCTCTAACTTAGCCAAGGTGGACAACCTACAGACCCACCTATAGTCTGTGGTTCAACCCACGGGTCGTGGTTGGCCTCCGTAGCTGGCACCTGTAACTTCCCAAGATCTGATCATTTTCCCTTTTTTGGATACGGAGTGTTACATCAATGCATCTTAAAATTGTAATGAAAGTTTTCATAAAACCTTTTTGAAGGTAACTTATCTCATTTTGTGTGATATTTACCGTTAATCGACATAGATCTTATAAGCTATAACATGGAAATCGATGTCTTGCTCCCACACCGAAAAGAGATGTCCTACTTTCCAAGGTAAGGACAATAAACTTCTAGCTTAGGTGGATCCACTAACTATGTCTTTCTAAGACAGATCCTATGGGGACACGTAGTTAGGGACAATAAGATTACTACTGGAGACGTGATCTCTACTAAATGGAGAACCTCCATCTCAATATTCTCTCAATGTTAAGTAAATATCCTAATGGAATATTCATATTCATAATCTTATTCATATCATCATACTTGGAAAAACAGAGTTAAGTTATCAATCAATTCTTAATTCATCATAGAGTAGCTCCTTAAATTATAATGCATACATGTGTGAGAAAACCTTCCATCAATCATGATTTCTTGATATGTGAAAAAGCCTTTCACAATTTCATTGATGCTTATCTTAAAATCAACCTTATTTCATAAAACATCTTTTACATAATTCATACATAATTTTCATAAATCATCATTCATATGTTCATAGCTTTTTCATAAATTCATCATCATAAAAATGTACCATGCATGGTTCCATATGAAAACATTTTAAAAACATGTAATTGCATCAAATCATACATAATAAAATTGAAATCAAACAATTGAATCATAGCAAATAAGACCCATGGAGAATTGTACAAAAATTCTAATCAAATTTGGTGAAATTGACTTTAGAGATTGATATTCTTTGGGACCCAATGAATGAATGGATCCATTAGTGAATTTCCACATACCTTGATGATCGAATCCCAAAATCAATGGAGGAAAAAGGAGACTTGAAGCTTGAGAGGATTTGAAAGGGATGAATGCGGATGGGTTTTGGGAATTTGAGTGAATGAGTGAGTTTAGGTAGATTTAGGATTAAAAAGGTAGTTATAGGACTTAGGAATAGGGGGAAAATGACGTAGTATAGGTATTAAATGCATAGGAAAAGACCTAAATACTCTTAATAAATAACTGTCAAACTGTCTTACGGGTTGGACCTACAGTTTGTAGATCTTTTTATGGCCCATACTAGTCAAACGTAGAACCAACTTTAGAAACCAAAAAATTCAATCAATTCCCATGAAACCCTCATACAGTCTGTCATTTCTTCGACGGTTCCTAAACCCTATCCATAAAATCCAAGTTCAAGTCTAAAATTTCACTAAGTCTGATTCACTCCTACGAAACCATCATATTGCCCGTAGAAGCTACTATGACTCATTATCTTAACTGATAGACTAAGGTCTCATATTATTTTCTCTGAATCCTTTCTACGAGACTCATCTACATCCCATCCAACACCCTATGGTTTGTCTTTTTCACTCGTAGATCAAACTTTAAAATTTTAAATTTTCAAAAATCTTACCAAGTGTCTACGAGACCCTTCTTACGACACGTAGAAATTTATACATCTCTTAGTTTGATCCGTAGCACTAGATTCCTATAACATTTTTTGAACTCTTCCAACTCAAATCAACCACAAAATTATCTTGTCGTCTTTGAGACTTAATCGATTGCTATCACATTCACTTTAAAGAATGAAGCATATTCAGTCAGACGAGTTTCACAATTTTTATAAAGAGCATATCGATTTGCTCAATTATCATTATATCATCAATATATTGTGTTGTGATTTAAATTTAATATCTTATTCACATAAAAGTGTGTTAGAAAAAGTATGATGAGACTTGAATTCAAAATATTATCATCATGATACATCGAGACTTTAACCGATGACTTACCCTTTGGGTGCGACGAAACTTGAATCCACTGCCTTACCCTCAAACCATGATATTATATATAGTCTAAAATCAAATAAAATTCACTCTTGAGCCTTTAAAATACTATAACTTCATAATATATAGGACAAATAGATTTAGTCATAATAACACTTCAAAAAATCATCTATAAATTGTTACCTTTGCTAAATGAAGTAGAGTTGGTCCTCATAGGTGGCTCTAAGTATCATTTTTCAACTTAAATTTTTTATGAATAATTCACTTATTAGAACAACAAGTTGATTTTCCACATTAACTTCACAAATTTCTAGTTAAGAAAATTTCTTGATTATACTGCAATTCAAAGATAAGGCAGCTACAACCACTAATCATCACAATAAATAAAATGATACCTCAAGATTTAAAAATTAAATTCATACTGGATAATTGTACCTAATGCACCTAATGCAGTCCGTGGGTTAAATTGTCTCAATAACATGTATGTTACATGTTAGCAATATATTTTGTGGACTCCTAAAATTAGCATTTTTTGCAGATATATACAAATCAAAACTAATGTAATTATTATTATCAAGGAAGTTTACTAGAAAGAAAAATATATTGTTAGCTTATCACTGATTAATTTGTTATTTGCCCACTTAAATGATAAATCATTGCTTCATAATTCACTCTTAATGTTGTGCTAATTTTGCAGCACCTTTTAGATTTTTGATATTTGAACAACCTGTAATTAGTGGAGTTCAACTTTGAAGTATGTCAGTAAAGTAGAGAAAAAAATATATATTTTCTTCTTATGTGTGCTTTTCAATCTAAATATACAATCATTATACAAACAAAAATCGTGAAATGTTTGAAAAATTAATATAATCAACTCAATAAATTTTATGCAGATTATTTAATCTACTACTATAGTAAATTAATATTCATCAACGGGCCACGTAGAATGAAAATATGACAGAGAATTAAATATTTGATAAATCTAATTAGTCGATTTTTTCATTTTATTTATGATTAATTGGTGGGATTTTCCAATTTTTCCTTTTGTAGTACTAATCATAACCACAAGAAAGTAATAAAGTATATATGCAGTAAAATTCATATGCAAATATGCATAGCATGATACCAAAATTATCTTTTAAAAGAAACGTATCTTCTTTCAATAAAGAAAATAAACACAACTTAAACATAATGAGTTTGATTGAAAATGTGTGTTGTTAACATGTTATAAAATAAAAATAATATAGTAAAACTAAAAAGAAAGAATGATGATATTTTTCTTTTCACATGTACTTATATTATTTTTTTTGTTACAAAAAAGGATATATAACACATTGCAGTTCTACTCTTAGAATTTGAATCATTCGTCGTAAGTATATGAGCTTGAACCAGATGATGTCCTACTTGATCAGGTGTTTTAAGGTACTTTATCAAGTGTAACAAGGGTGTCAGAAGTAATTTAGGGTCATAAGGGACCTTTAACACTAAGTTAAGCTCAAAGGCTTTGTACCGGCT
Source organism: Solanum chiquidenum (assembly GCA_029582725.1). NCBI lineage: Eukaryota > Viridiplantae > Streptophyta > Magnoliopsida > Solanales > Solanaceae > Solanum > Solanum chiquidenum. The sequence goes on from JAJOOS010032427.1 coordinate 4,675, forward strand.
AAGTTTTTCGCATTAGTTCATGCAAGGGTCAACTTCAAACGGCTATATCTTTCAGCATCTAAAGAACTAAATGACCCATAACCTACCAAACTAAGGATCTATGAGTACTCTTTCCAATTCCACAGACCACTTGTCAATCCGACTCTTGAGCAAAGAGTTATTTGCCTTTTACTTGAGCGACGTCGAATTGGTCGTGCGCTCCACTAGCCCGTAGTATGGGCGCATCGCGCCAAGCCAAATTTCTAGAAACCTCTTTATTTTTGAAGTGTACATGCGCTTCGCGTTACCTATAACCATGGGTGCACTGCGCCAATCCAATTTTTCAGCAACCTCTTTATTTTCAAAAATTGGTCGTGCGGTTCGTAGCATGGGAGAACTGTGCCAAGCCAATATTCAAGGGTTTATATATTTAAGATGCTCTATTTATTACATTAAGTCAGTGGGTTATTCTAAAATTCATCTTAAACAACCTAGGGCGTATTTTCTCTCAAATTCTCTCCTCTCCTTCATCTCCATTACCAAGGTATGTTCCTCTCATGTATCTAAACTATGTCTAAACAATTTCAATCTCTAATCACAAATTCATAACAAGAGTCTAACATCAAATCTTTCTCCCATATCTAACGAAAACAAGAATTCATCCTAAAGATCAAGAAGGGACTTTTGAGGTTTGTAACATTCTGGAAATTTGTAGACTAAACTAGAGCCTTATGTGAGGGTTTTAGAGTTTGAAGTAAGAGTTAGAGTTGTAAGATGACTTCATGTACCTAAAATGAGGGATTTAGGGGTTAAACGTCAAGGTACGACTCCCCAAGGACCAACCAAAGGGGTCCTTGAGGAGGACCCTAAAACAGCCCCTAAATTTTCCCTAAGGCAGTGACCCACGACGGGGACTCACACCCCGTGGGTCGACCCACACCCCGTAATAGAGGGTCGTGGATCAAGGCCTTGAAGTCATACTCCAGTACCCCATCCACGAATGACCAGAATGGCCAGTGGACCCACCCACGGTCTGTGGGTCGGGGTCTCGTGGGTTGGGGCAATTTTGGCATTTAGTCGGTTAAGTTGGTGGGTTAAGGAATATTCTAGAATTAGTTTGTGATTAAGTAGGGTCGTTTTATTAGTAATTAGACCACCTATATAAAGCTATTATACCATTAATTATATGATTCCAAATCATTATTTTTAATTCAAAAAAGTGACCCAATTCTCTCCAAGAAGTTCTCTCTCTGGAAAACTCAAGAAGAAGAAGAAGGTTCAAGCTAGGTCAAATTCTTCCATTGTTGCAAGATTTGTCAGGGCTTTATAATCAACGTATGATAGATTCTTCATTCTTGGATTCTTCCATCCATGGAGCCCCCTAGATTTCCCCCAATTGTGAAGATGAACCCCAATTATAGCTAGGGTTTCTTCCTATGTTGTGGGTAGTGTTGAGTATGAATCCAATTGAGTGGATATTACATGTTTATGATTGTTTTAGTATTGAATCATGATATTATGATGAATTTATATGTTTTCCATGGTTAACGTAGTATAATTGATGATATTGATATTATGTGAGTTTATGCCATGAAAGGTGAAATTGAAGACTTAGAGATGATCTTCTAAAATAGATGAATTGTATAGTAATTATTCATGAATATAAACATGTGGACATGAATGGAAGTAGATTATAGTATATATGATGGATCATGACTAGTAAAGCTTGAACTTGAACCTTTATGATGAATTATGACTAGAATCACCTAATAATGAAGAATGTGATTAGAATGCCTTGAAATCTAGGTATGAATGAAGATGGTAAGAAGTAAAGCTTTGAGAGTAAGGCTTGTAGTTATGAATGATGATGGTTAGGGCTTTGAGGGTAAATCTAATATGTTGAATTAAGAGTGTTTAAATGCATAAAGTGATAGAATCACTAGAATAATGGATTAGTTGTCAAGTACTTCCCTCCAAGAGTCATGAATTAAGTAAGAACTTAATAAGCTATCTTGTGGGATGTATGCCTAGAACCAAGTGGATATTGTAATGAGATGGAAGATTTTACCTAGTTGAGTCCGGCTTCCAAGATGGGAACTCTCACAAGTAGAGTCCGGGTTTTCCAAAGTATATCTCATGATATGGAGTCCCTCACAAGTTGAGTCCGAGTTTCCTAGTAGAATCTATGTATCCCAACTAAGCTAACAAACCGATTCTACCCTAGGCAAGTAGACCAACCCTTCTCGGTGTGGGTAACATCGGAGGGGATCATGTGAAAGCTCGTGTGGTCCCATGTAGGTTAAGGCTATTTTCCCAACTAGTACAGATTATTATGGAACTAAGACATATTTGAAGAAGTATCTCAAAGTGTTCCAAGTTAATAATGAACTAAGACATGCTTAAAGAAGCATCTCCAAGTGTTCAAACATATTGAACTTAGATATGCTTGAGTAAGTATTTTATAGTGTTCAAAAGTAAAGAAGAGGGACTAAGATGTGCTTAAAGAAGTATCTCCTAGAGTTCCAATGTCTTAAAAAGGGGGACTAGTTTCCAAGTCAAGAAGTATGAGTATGAGGACCAAAAAGTGGTACTTAGCATGGGTAGGATTATGGGGTCTTATTCATGCATTGCACAAGTATGACTTTAGGTTATCCAAGGAAGTGTTCTCTTACATGATGTATGTTTAGATAGGATTGTGCTATAGTTGCCTTCCTTGTTATGTTATGATTGACTAAAGGTGAGAGATTCCATTGGTTATGAGAAGTAAGTTAAGGATGATATCAAAGATGGTAAGTATGTATGATGGCCTAAGGTGGTACTTAGTATGAGTGGGATTATGGGTTCTTACTCATACATTGCACAAGTATGAGTTGAAGCTACTTATGAAAGTTTAAGACTTGACTAGGTATATGGACTATGTTTATGATGAGAAAAAGGGATACATAGCTTGGATGGTATTATGGGGTATTATCCATGCCTTGCACAAGTATGCTTTGAGGTTACTTCAAATGGTTCTCTTATGATATGAAGGACTAAGGGTGGAATAATGCTTATATGATGCTTATGTTGGAGACTTTCCTTATGACTATGATATTGTCTCTTGTGCTTATAGTTTATGTTTCATGAAGTATTTCTTATGCTTATGGATTATGTCTTATGTTGACTAACCCATATGATATTATGCTCTTATGATGTTATGCTAGCTATCATATTTAGTACTTTTGTACTAACGCATACTTTGCCTACATTCTCATCAAATGCAGGGTTTGGTGATTTGAGTTCCATTCTTGAGGATAGGTTTCTAGAAGTTCAAGGAGTTTAAGAATTGGTGAGTCCTCATAGCTTCGAGGATAAAGCCACCATTTCCTTTATGTCTTTTATTTAAATGTTTTGAGACTATTGTATGGGTTGTGACCCAAGAGTATTCAAAGTTGTATTAGATGGTTTTGAACAAAGTGTAGTAAGACTTCCGCTTGCTTTTATAAAAGACATAGATTGTATGAGACCCCTTCGGGGTCAAGTACACCATGTTACATCTAGGGTGTACCCCTGGGTCATGACAAGGTTCCTCTTCAAAGTTAACATTTCAATTAGATTAGTTCAAGATATGTAAGGCTACTCATAGTGATGGACTAAGTTTGTCCTCACGCCCTCCATCTAAAATTCAGTCAATAAGAGTTAAATCTAGGGTTTTAACCCAAGTTTTCATGAACTTTGAATTGACTTTTATTCCTTGTTATTGAATTCTGATTCTTATCATTGAGATTATGATTCTTCGTGTATTTTAATTCTTAATTGTTGTTCTTGATTAGTTTATCACACGAATTCTATTTAGTTAAGAATTGTTGAAAACTTTTACATAATTACTTTTGTGCGTTGACTACTAAATTAAAGTAAGTTCAAGTACTTTAAGTTGCCATTTGAGAGGAGATTTAAGGGAGAAGTACGTTATAAAATGTATGATTTTCACAGTAAAAGCATGATTTGCTTAAGAAAGAACAATCAGTTTGAGAAAGCAGTTTCAGTCAGTTAAAAATAAGGATTAGTATTCCTTAATGAAGTACTTTTGAGTATTAACTCAACACATATATTATTACGAGTATTAATGCACATCTTGGGAGTAGTATTGGGCACCAATTTGGATAAGAGTTAAGATAAATCAAACTCCATAAACTGCACTGCCAGCGTAGATATAATTGTATCATTGGCTCAGGCGACTCCTCGCCCACAATTGATAAAAGCTTAAATATAAATCCATAAGTTCAGTTTTTTTGTCCTTTACTCTGGCAAGGTATCAGATAGCTCTGGTAATGTGTGATAGACATTGTATCATCGCAAGGCTCATAGTGATGATTGTCGGTTAGAGAAACTCCATGAAAAAAGTAAAATATTATTTTAAAAATTGATATGCGTTACTTTATTCAGACACAAAGCTTTACTTGTTTTTAGTACATTGCATGTTTTACTTTCAGTCAAGTTATTTTTAGTATTCTTTTAGCTTATATACTATTTAAATTAGCTTTATTATATACCGTACATTCCATGTACTGAACTCTTTTGATGCTGCATTATTTATGATGCAGATATAAGTGCTTAGGATCATTAACAAGTTCTCCATTGAGATCACTACCTCATCAACCTTTGGTGAGACCTCCCTTCTTTCGGGAGACTCCATTCATTATGCTTATCATTATTAGTAGTAGTCAACTATTACTTTTGAGGTAGTTGTGGGTCTTGTCCTGATACCAGCCTTCAGTTTAGTAGAGGGTTCATGGACAAAGTAAGAGAGTTAGTTTAGTATTTCCTTTAAGAATTTTAACATTTAATTTTCTATGTTCAGTACTTTTTAGCAAGATCATAAGATTTAGATAAGTGTTTGTTTGAATACTCATCACTAAAATTCCGCATGTATGTGTTTTCAAGGGCCGGCCACCTCCTAGGTATAGACTCGGGGAGTGAAAAGTTGGTATTCGATCCCAGAGTTCAAGTGTCCTAGGATGTCTATGAATCTGTTTCTAGTAGAGTTCTTCTTATTGGTGTGAAACGCACCACGTCTATAACAGGGATGTTACAGGACATTAGGAAATACTACCCTTATTTCATATTCTAGTTCGTGCGATAGAGTTTAACTCTATGAAATTTCTTCTAACTTATGAATTTATGTATTTCAGATCATACCTCCAAATTGTACCGCCACTCAGAGGAATGCTACAAGTATTTAGGTTCCCGCTCGAACCAATGCAAGCAATCTGCCTCCATCAACTAGGATGCAGACTAAGAATGGAGCTTGCTCGACAAATCAGGGCGAAAGTGTTAGGGCTCAAAATGTCCCTGCTAACACAGTAAGGGTTCCATAAATATCTATTCCTAAGTGTCCCTGTACTACTACTTCAATGAAAGAATTTCGGGGAGCTATTGAGATGCTCACTTAGTTAGTGGCTGCTCAGTTAGGCCGTCAGGGCACCCCAGTCACTAACTCCAATTCCTAAGTGTCGTTAGCTGTGAAAAGGATTAGGGATTTCCTTAGGATGAACCCACCCATTTTCATAGGGTCCAAGGTAAAGAAAAATACTCAGAATATCATTAATGGGATATAGAAAATTCTGGAAGTGATGCATGCTACCGAAACTGATGGATTTGAATTTATCAACTCAAGGACGTAGCACACATCTGGTATGAGAAATGGGAAGCTAGTCATGGTAAGGATGCATATGTGATCATATGGGATGAGTTTGAGGAGGCCTTTCTAGATCATTGATGATTCGAATATTTTGACTCATTTAGGGATTAATATTTAAATATTTATTGTCCTCAATGCCTATTTTACCCTCATAACTGATGTTAAAATATTAATTTGTAGCAATGAAGGCAAAAAGCTAGACAAGAGCATTATCAGGCAAAAAGGAACAAAAAAGCTGAAGAAGTTGAAGGAAAGCAAGGTTGGTACTCGCTGAAGCCACTCGGTGAGTTGTCGAGTCACCGAGTGGACCTTTAGCTCGCCAAAAGTTCCAGCAGTCCAGCCCATAGACAATACCAATTTGGTGATCGCATGGGAATTTCAGCGATTCTCCATGTTCGGCGATGCCAATTTATCCCGCCAAAACTTACAGAGTAACTAGTGAAAAGGCAAGCCAAAAAGGTGAGAAGATGAGTACTTGGCGCGTCGCTGATTAGGTTGGAGAGCCTGACCTAGATCGCCTAAAGTTACATCAAAGAAAGGATAAAAAGTCAAGCTAAGAAGTTGATGGAAGGGGCACTCAGCGGTGAAGCCCAACTTACTTCACCGAGTGACTCCAACACTGAAATTCTGGGAACGTATAAATGTAATTTTTAAAAGAAGAAAAGGAGTTTCCACATTGTCAAGTTCTGGGTTTTTAGTCCTAAACATTCTAAACATTGTTTTTACACTTTTTGAGTAGAGATTTAGGATTTTTTTTATTTTTAGCTTCAATTTGAGTATTTGGAGACTTGTGGATTATTGCCCAATCTGATGGAAAACATAGTTGGTAACGATTTCTTGTTCTTTATTATGTTTGGCTAAACCCCCATGTAACACCCCGGAAATTTTATGGCCTAAGTTAGAGCCTCACCTTATGAATAATGACTTAAAAATAGTTAAAATGAGGTTTATAAACCTAATTTAATGTAATTGACTTAGTTTGGAAGAGTAAATGTCTAAACGTCAAGAAACGACCAAGACGTCCGGAAACTAGAGAAGAATGTGTCCTAGTGTGTCCTTAGGTTTTGGGCAGGTTTGGGAATGTCGTATGATGGTTTAATCTTGTAAAAAGGTTTAATTTAGGTAAATATATGTTTATAGGGTCAAAATGTTCGAATACGACGCCCCGGGACCACCCTAAGGGGCCCCAAGGAGGACCCCAACCTTGGCCAAGCAAGCTGCCAAGGCAGCTTGCAAATT
>JAJOOS010032612.1:0-12657 GCA_029582725.1 Solanum chiquidenum
TCTACCAATATGGTAAAAATGACCTTTCATTTGCACTTTTGCAATGACTTTTCATTTTCCCTCCAAAATTGGTTCCCCCATTTTCATTGGTTCTTCCATTTTCTATTTTCTCTTTCCCATTCACACCTTGCTAAACCCAATAGTTATATATCCTGAATGCTCTATACTGTTTTTCCACAAGGTAGTGGAAGGTCTGCTTATACTCTCTACTGAGTTTCGTCATTTCATTTTACAGTGTTGTTGGAGGAACGGTGGAGTTTTCTCAAGGATTACTAGGGGATTTTCAGCTGATCGATCACATAAGGAATTGTCTTCCCTCCTTGCATCATCGTATTGAGGTGTTTGCTTAAATATAATATTTATTTTTGATTTTTACTTATACAACTTGTTGTTTGGATATGGTTGTTACCTATTGTATCGTATTGTGGTGTTTGTTTAAATATAATATTTGTTTTGATTTTTCCTCATACAACTTGTTGTTGCCTATTGTATCGTATTGTGGTGTTAGTCTAAATATAATATATATATTTTTTGAATTTTAACTTGTACAACTTGTTGTTTGGGTATGGTTGTTACCTATTGTATCTTATTGTGGTGTTAGTTTAATGGTTAATATCTTTGATGATTACTCAACTATCAACTTTTTCATAGAAATTCACTCAATTTTGATTTTCAACTCAAAAGTCACTCAACTATGAGTTATTTGCATAGAAAGTCACTCAACCTATTGAATTATTTTAAAATTTGTTGATATGGAATTCTTATTTCTAACCAAAATTATAAGAACAAAATATATATCTATTTAATGACCCGCTCCACTAAAAATATAATATTGACCCTTTTATTTTACCCTTAATTCTCCTAAATTATTCTCTCCTCTCCCAATTCTCCTCCTTCTCTTCTTCTTCTTCTCCTTTTTTAAATTTCTCAATTTTAAAAGAGAAAATGGTCAAAAATCTTCTCAATCTATGGTTGGATTTCCAACTACACACTCATACTTCACGGGTTACTATTACCCCCCTGAACTATTTTATAAGGAAATAAATTTCATCCTAAAATGACATAGTCACTCATGTGTATTGTGGCGTAACACACGCACATGCCATGTCAGCACCATGACAATGCCACCTAATAAATATAACAAATGAATTATTTTTCCTACTTTTTTTTTATTATTATATGCCCCATTAGAAACCCTCCATTATCATTAAGAACATCACCATTATCAAACCCACTTCTCATCCATTGAAATTCCGGCGAGAGAAATGACGGTAAATTTTTTTTCGACGAGTAAAAATTTCTATGACCAATATCTTTATCCTATTCCCCACAATTTCTCTCAAAGTTCATTGCTACACATTTTACTCATGTTGAGGGCTCATGAAGGGATATACCAAAATAGTATATGAGCATGCCATAAATTTTCAATTCAATTTCTTTTTTTTCTTAATGTTGGTGAAAGTAGCAAACCAAATTAAAACATTGAAATTAAAAAAAAAAATTATGACCCAATTGAATTTTTATGCCCCATTTAAAAAATATCCCAATTTGTGATTAAATTCAAGAATGTGAAATTAGAATTAACGTTTGAGAGAAGAGCTTGTGAAGGTGTGGAAATTAAAAAATTTATGTTTGTTTGAAATGGGTTCCGATAAAAAAAATTAATTTTTAAACTCTTTATTTTATTACTTTAATTTGGGAGTAATAACTAAATTTATTTAAAGGTTCTTTAATTACGGGTAAGAGACGATTAATATGTAGAATTCGTGAAGAAATTTGTAGAGATTTGTGATGAAAAATAAAAATAAAGCAAAAGTGTGAAGAAGAAGAAGTGTGGGGTGGTTGGGGTGGGGTGGGGCCCGCCGAGATTATTTTAATTTAATTAGAAAGAGAAAGAAAGAAAAATAAAAATATGAAATAAACATAAAACAATCATATTTACTCTCTTTTCACTCTCTCAAAGAGAGTGAAATGCACTTTCTCAGCCAACTCAGCATTAAGGGTTTATTTATTCTATTTTATAACAGTTTATAGGAGTGATAGGACCCCCGTGAAGCTTAAGTGTGTAGCTGAAAATTTGGTAATAGATTGATAGGGCATTTGACCATTTTCTCATTTTAAAATCTCTGTTAAGTAGGAATTTATAATGGATTTTCCTCCTCTACTTGTATCAAATTGGCTCCCACCAAATTCCGATCTAACACCACCCAAATATTACGATAAAATGCGGAAAACAATTAATAATGAAAGTTTAATAGAAAATAAAAATGCGGATAGCAAAGTCAACTTAATTAAACCCCCAAAATCCGGTTGTCACATGTACAAGTCTCTATTGATTACAATAGATTTGAAAGAAATAAACAAGTCTCAAATAATATTTTCTCCAAAGTAGAATAAGATCATAAATAGGAGTGAAAAAGTCCATTGAGATGACAGACAACTACCTCACAAATCTTCACAGGAAGTCTCGGATAAGCAGAAAAGAGAGAGTATCACGAAGATATGGTCTCGTAACCTACATAAATGTAGAAGCAAAAGGTGAGTACCAAACCACGCAACACTCAGCAAGCAAACTCCTAAACCCAAAGATAAGAATATAGAATACGGGTACTCCTTACACTCCAATCGAACCTCCACAGCTACAACCTGCATAAAACCAACTCAATCTAACAATTTACATAGCACACAGTTCAACAACATCACTTCAACAATTTGTGTATGATTCATGAAAAATTCATAATGAGAATCCCTGCAAGCGAAATATACAAACCGCAACCTCTAATTTGTATATACTTACACTATTTGTATATTCGCAAGCGAAATGTACAAACCACAGTCTCCATAACAAACAAAACTATAACTATAAAGTGCAATTACCGAAATTATAGTTATAGAGCCTTATGTCTATTATCTTTGCTATTTTTGAAATTTTGTGAAAAGTAATTAAGGGCATGTGAGTTGGACAAGACTTTTAACAACTCATTGTTTTTTAATGATTATTTTGCTGAGAACAACTCATAATTTATCTCTAGCTAGTTATTCACATTATAAGCAAAATCACCCGCCACAAACTTATTTCGATCGAATTTTTATATTAAATCAATATACGGATGCACTTAATAATATATATTGTCAATATAATTTTTTATTATTTAATTATAATTAATTATTAAATGTCTCATTTAATTAATTATCATAATTAATATAATTTTCTATAATTATTTAGTGTGAAATGTGAATAAATATTTAAGTATAATAACAAACTTCATTAAAATTGATTAATGTCAACTATACGTAGGTATTACCAACTATATTATTTTAGTACTATCAAATTGTAGATTAATTAATGACATGGGAGGATTAACTATCATAATTAATATAATTTTCTATAAATATTGAGTGTGAAATGTGAATATATATTTAAATATAATAACAAACTTCATTAAAATTTATTAATGTCAACTATACGTAGGTATTACCAACTATATTATTTTAGTACTATCAAATTGTAGATTAATTAATGACATGGGAGGATTAACTATCATAATTTATTAATTTATGTTGATTGATGCTAAATTCTCTTAACTTTGATCGGACAAGAAAAAAAGGGGAAAAATGCAAGGTACAAGTCGTTCCATGTTTGTTGGACAAATAATTAACGAGGAAATAAATATATTTTTTACTAGTTTGTTGGTCAGAAAATTAAGAATTTTTTTTTAAATAATCGAGATACAAGATAAATATTGATGTTCTTCGATAAAATATGTCACCTCATTTTTATTATCCAAATTTAGTATTATACTATGTAGATGATCGTGTAGACATGTAAACATTTATTGAGCCTTGTCCATATAAATTTGCATTAAATTTTAAATTATTTTGATTGGATAATTAGTTTTGACTTTACGAATCAAATTAGTGACTAATCTATTGCCAACTTGAAGGATTAATTAATTAACGGTATGTGAGCTGGAGAAGACTTTTAAGAACTCATAATTTATCTCTATTTGGTTGTTCACATTCAAAATCACCTTATCACGTTATAACAAATAAAAGATTTGTGGTAATTATTCAACGATAATAATATAATTGTTCTTATATTATATTTAGTAATAATAATATAACATGGTTATTTATATTTTAGCATTAACAGATTGTACTATTAGATGATAGAAGTATTCAAAACACTCTTAAACTCAGCGTGAATTATTAGTTTCATTCTCGAACTATTGACAGTCTTAAAAACACTCATTTTACTTGACTAATTGAACTTAATTATATCCCTAATCATGGATAGTTTGGATGAGAGCCCCCCAATTGGTTCCCCATGTAATTCACGTCTTCATTATATAATACCTCAAACTTGACATCTTCCAGGCAATGCCCACTGCTTGTTCCAATCACATTTACCATTTTGAAACAACCTATCCTGACATGTTTGGATAAAAAATCGAGTTGAGTCATCATTTTGATCATGTTTTCATAACGCTTATGATTCTTCTCCATATATTCCTTACTCATACTCCACTGCAGAGAAGATACTTGATTCTCTCTAGTGTGTTATGCTCGGTTTATCTTGGTCATATCATCTAGCAACATTGATGCTACATTGAACAGTTGTCGCATCAGTGCACCTTGGATAAGTTGATCAATCAATCCTTTGTTTACTCAATCAAGGCTAAAATAAGAGTATTGCAACAACAAATTATCCGAAACACCATGTGTTGGACATTGTAGTAACAATTTTTGGAACCGCAACCATGTCTCGTGAAGAGGTTCTCCAACCACTCTTTTGAAGTTCTGTATGTTGTACCTAAGTTTTACCATTTTTAAGGGAGGAAAGAATCTTTCTAAGAATGCTTCGGTTAACTCCTCCTAAAAAGTGATAGAATCATTCGGCAATTCGGTCAACCATCTAGTAGTTTCCCCCATTAAGGAGAATGAGAATAATCTCAACCGAATTGATTCTTGTGAGATATTTATTAAGATGAACGACCCATAAATATCCACAAAATTTTGAAGATGTTCATGGGGAACTTCGTGAGCTAGACCCCCAAACATTCCTCTTATTTGAAGCAATTGTAGCATTGTTTTGATCACGTGGAACATTGCTCTCCCAGTAGTAGGAGGTAACCAGATAGCTCCATTAGTCTTAATGACATTCACATGCATGTTGTTACAGTCACCCATCTGATCATTTTGTCTGTTGTGACTAGCATCGTCACTACCGTTTTCACTAATGTTTCCACCTGTAAATGGGCAAAACAACAACACCAAGCAACAATCGACTACAACTAAACAAGTTTACAAACTAACTTCACAAATTGGATTCTTAGCTACCATTCTCCGACCGCAGCACCATTTTTGACAACGCTCAAATTACTCTAAAAATAATTAAAAGAGTAAAAGTGGACGTTGTCAATAAAATGCCAAACTAAGAGTCAGGGTTGAATCCCACAAGAAATCGTTTAAGATTAAGAATTCAAATAGGAAATTAAGTATGCAAACCTATTCATTGTATCACTTTAGAACGATTGGGTGGATGATTCCACCAAATTTACAAAAAGAGATTTGTAATCAAATATTGCAATTAAACTAAAAACAACGGAGGGATTTCACAAGTAAGAGACAATCTAGGAGTGTGAGGATTGGTATTGATATCACATAGGGCAACAAGTGATGCTCAATAGTGCTAAACAAGTATGGATAGACTAGGTAATCTTCAATGATATTAATCTTCTTTCGATCTCATAGTATCATGTCATAGAATCTCCTTTTGGTCTCATCTATATGAATCACAAATCAACCCATTACCTTACGAAAATTTCTCTTTCAAGAAAATTTGGCAACTAGAAGTGTACCATAGTTTTTCTTTCTAGCAAACCATAGAAATTAAAACTAAATTACAGGCATTAAGTTATTTACCCACTTCAATTGATATCTTTCGAGCATCAATCGAAGATCTAGAGTAGGACTAAGTTTGAAACCTTAACTCATTAAGTTAACCTCATGCTAAATAACCTAAATCAGAAATAATTATAGCATAGCACAAGACCCACTATATTAAATCAACACTCAATCCCATAGTCACACCCCTAGAGTTGAGTTTTAGCCACACATCATAAAAAGTAAAGAAATTATGCCTATGATATTATCAATCATTATTATATTAAAATCAAGCAGTAATCTTCAACACCCACTTCGATTTCAACCCTCACTTGTCAATTACAAGGGTGTATTAAAAAAAACCCAAAGCTAAGAATGTTTCTCAAAAGGGAAAAAAAACTAATTCAAGCAAAATCTCTCAAATTCTCCAACATTCTCATACAAAAATCTGATACATTTTATCTATCCTTTGGAATATTTATAGTTCTCCCAAAATTGGCTCAAGACTCCATATACGACTCATTCAGCAAAAAATAGTCGGGCTCGCTTGACTCATTCAGCGGATCACTATTTTCTCTTTAGCTCACCCTTCTTATGCTTCAGGCTTTAGGTGTTTGAACCTCAGTTGGCGAATTTGATCGAGTCAGTCTTTCACATTTGGTGGATCACCGATTACCACCTTGTTCGCCCTTTCAGCTTTCATTTTCGCTCAAAATTCTGTAAACTTCGGTGTGGATATCTTGTTCACCCATTCACCTTCGGTGGATCGCCGTTGCGTCTATAGTCAGTCGACCTACCTTGAGTATTTTCAATTGTGCACACTGTCTATTTGGGCGAGGTCAGACCAATCGGGTGATCTGCCCTTTTGGTTAGACAACTTCCAATTGTGAGTTTGTACTCCTTTCAATGTTTTTTCCCTCTTTTCATATATTCATCCTTGCTTTGTCCTTTAGCCTTTATATCTGTAAAAATCAAAACATCATCAAAGTAGGAAATAATTAGGCATTGAGAACACTAATTGTTAAACTAAAAATGCCTCAAATGAATGAAAATCTACCACTCAGCACACAACCGAACCCTACGAGGATCAGTTCCCTGGTATGAAAAGGGAGCTGAAGCATCTAGCCAATAGGCTATTTTACAGGCAGGGTCAGCATCCAGCTCTCAATTCGAGTCAGGCTCGAAATCCTAGTCTAGTTCAAAGTTTGATTTTGGATCATCTCATACCAGAGATGAGACACCTACAGATGAGGGACACACAATGTCGATGCGACTAGTGGGCCAGCCAAATAGGGGTGCGTCCAGGGCATGTTTGATATTTACAAGGACGCTCTTCACCGGAATGCCTAAGAAAAGAGCGCCTATTCTATCACAGAGGAGCCCCGGGTAGTTACTGGGAGTCTTCACACCACCCAACCATATATTAATTATTTAAGAGGCATCGATGCAACTATTGGCGCACCCAAGGCAAATACAGTGCATCTATGGTCTAGGAGTTTTATGTTTCCTATGCAACGATGGTGAAACAGTCGTTTCCCTCAAGATCCAAAGAGCTTGACTAGCCCCCACTTCTCACTACTATGGTGCGGGAGATTCTGATAGATCGGTCTGAGTGCATTGTCCGTCAGTTCATCTATAGGCCAACACACTAGCAGCCTATATCTACAATGGAGTTTGATTACCAAATACAGCTTGTTCAAAACAAGACGGCTATGAAGGATGCCTCTCAAAATTAGGATCTACTTAGATGGGTGACTGGCTACATAGCTAATCAAGGAGTTGACGCGGGGTGGTTGCATAATGCTTCAACACTGATCAAAGGGTTTCCCTAAATTTTGTATCAAAGTTTTGGTGGTCCATTGTTCGTGCTTAGTTAACTCTCACTATGACGGACAACCACTTGACACTAGACAGGGTTGTGATGGTAGTGTGTTTGATGTCTAGCTATGAGTTAGAATTCTCCCGCATCTTGATCATGGAGATACACAAGAGGGCATTCTGGAAGACCACTACACTGCTATTTTTATGCTTGATATTTCGGTTATGTAGAGAGGCTATTGCGTATATGCTCGGTAAGACAAACCCACTGATATAGGTGACCAGGACCATGGAATTTGGGTTGATTCGAGATGAGGCCAACCCGGCTGCACCTAGATGCGACACTCAGTATGACATGACGCCTATGAGTGAGGTACCCACACAGGAGCAGCCACATATTCTAGCCACCACTACTGAGCTTGCTGGTACTTCTCCTCCATCTACATCCACATCGGCCAATAGCACACCACGTGCTTCTATTGCATTGGGCTCTCCACTTTGTCAATCGCCAGAATTCAATAGTTAAAGACTCAGATGGCTCAGTTGCTGCAGCACCTTCGACCCTGGGTCTGGACTATTGTTGAGGTATCGGAGATGAGAAATAAATCTACATTACAGAGCAGATTCAGAATACCCAGCGGTGGATAGACGCCTTTTAATTAAGGATGCCCATCTGGCCCCAGAACACGCCTAGTGCAGATATTGATAGCTTCATGACAGAGTTGGATAGGCTCTAGGCTGATGTCGATGCACTGGCTGCCACATCTTCAATGGCACCACCTGGTCCATCACCCGCAAATGATGTAGATGAGGTATTATTGTCACTACTTAGTGAGGCAGACATTATTTGTGTGACTGGAAAGCGCACGCAGACTGAGGCTAGTATTGATAGGGGTGTTGAGGAGCGCACAAGGAAGCAAGAGAGGCGTGCACTTGAGACGGCTCAACAACAGTCTAGACTTGATGAGGAGATGATATTGGAGAGACTCCGATAGTAGGTAGCCGGAGCATCGGGCTCGGGGACACTACTGATGGTGCTCCTCAGATTTTTCCAGAGGGCATTACTAATGGTGTCCCCCAGTTTTGTACAAAGGTGAAAATTGATGAAATGGGGTCCCTACCAACGGACCCACATACCTCTAGCTAGTTATTTGGCACTTAGACGCCGTAGGTTTGTCTTCACCTTTCTTTCTTTTGATTTTCGTGCATTGAGGACATTACACAATACTTTATGTAGGGGTGGGGATAAATATGTTTAAGAGTGTAAGGGTGAAGTCTGAATAGCCCGAACACTCGTATCATGCCTTGGAATTTTCTTGATTGTGCTATTTTTCCAAAGGACTATTTAATTTCTGTTGAACTGACATGTTTAGAATATCGATCGTAAGAGTATAATAGAAACAAGCATGAAATTGATATCCTTCCAAATTTTTGTATTTGTGTTAAATATGTGTGATTGATAAGTCAATTGTGTAGGATATTTTCATGACATGATAAGAACTGATTGGATAACATGACTTAAGCTGAAGCATGAACCAAATACACTGATAATTTGATAGTGAAATGATGTGTCATGTGTGTGTTAAAGTATTTGTTCATTTGTACAATATTTTCCAATCTAGAACTTGTCATGTTAGTCTTCGTAGGATGATTTAACTGTTAATTAGGAAAGGATCATAGGTCATTGTTGACACCCAATTTTGGACCTCCATAATATAAATTAATCGTCGAGCTTCTTAAATTCCAAACAATTTGAAATAATTAATAAAATTTCAACAAAAAAAAAAATAGTTCGCGAGTTATTTTAAATAGTTTTGTCACTTTTTTATAACTTTTTAAATAATATATATATGTTTTAGATAATTATGTATATAATTACCATATTTTATGAATATTCAAAAATCGTCTCAAAAAGAGTTTGTTTTGATTAAATATTCAATTAAATTAATTTGATTTAAGGTATACTTAAAAGTTATTTAGTTTATTACTTTAATTATTCTTATTTCACGTCATTTTATATTATTTTGGTTGATTTGAAAAGTGCACCTTTTTTACGTTATTTAAGTTAGGTCTATAGTTTTTAGTTAATTAGTTTATAATTAAGTCAGTTATCTTATTTCGTTAAAATTAAGAAACTCATTAATTAATTTATATTAATTCGCCTTATTTAATCACTAGCCGAATTAACTAAACAAATTCATTTTGGCTAGATTGTTAACTCATTTCTCTAACCCATTTTATTGCAATTTTAACCATTTATTCCCTCACCCTAACTCAATTTGCAAGACCAAATCTTTGGCTTTTCCCTTAAATCAATTCAGCCCACCAATCACTCCAGCCCATTCTATTCCACAACCAGCGACAATATAATAATACATACGTACAACAGTCCACTTATCAAAATTCCCAGCCCAACATATCTAATACTCGTTCTCCCATATAACATTACAGCAGCCCACCAAAACGACCCCCAACCCGGCCCAACTTCTAACAACAAAAGAAAATCAGCAACGTTTCTTCCCAAACGTTACAGAGAAAGGTGTCAAAATACAGAGCAATACACGGTAGCAAGCGATGCCTTCTTCCTCATCCAGTACTGTTCTTGTACAGTGCTTTCGGCTATAGCAGACTGCTGTTTCGTCCTTGCCACCACGAGATTACTCCACGTCGGCATTCAAGTACGAGCAGACGATCGAGTCCATCCATCTCCCTTTCCTCTTTCGGAATAGAGTTGAAGCCTTAGAAAAAGGGTGTTTCCTTAAAAATGGAAAGAGATTTCAAGTTTGAAATTTTGGAATTGGGCCTTTGAGTCCGTTTTTCATCAATTTCCCTCCAAAATCCAAACCCTAGTGTCCCTCTATATAAGCTCTCTTCTTTCTCAGCATGAAGGGGGGATTTTTTTTGAGTTGGATTTTTCTTAGTGAAAATACAAGAAAGAGCTTGAACATAAATACTTAAAATACACACCAAATACATTGGAGAAAGCAAAGGATTTATTTTTGGTGTTTGGGTTCAATTTTTCTGCTCGAATCTCTTGATCACCATTTGTGTTCGAGTTCTTAAGGAGGAAGATTTTTTTTTTTAAGGAAGAAAAGGATACAACAGAATAGCTATAGGATACATAGGGAATACACTTGAAAGAGAGAAAGGCGAGCTTTTCGCTTGCTGTCCAGTTCAGATTTTGGTGGTGAGAACTCGCTGCCCTCCCTGCTCGTCTCGTCCTAGTCCGCTGCCCGGAAGAAGGTCCAATCCTTTATCAAGTCGGCCAGCCTATTAAGAACTGACGAACAGGTCCCAAAATATTGAAGCATATAATTTTTTTGAAAAGATTGGGCTCAAAAGGCCTGCTCTTTATTAAAAAAATAAAAAATAAAATTGTATTTTGTTATGTTTGGGCCTAAGCCCTTTTACTCCTATTATTATTGTTATGTGTTAGTTATTAGGACAGGTACCAAGATGCAAGAAGTGGGCCTAAAAGCCCAACGGAGAGATTAGCTTATCTTAGGACACGTATAAATGGGCCATAGGCCCAAAGCTAAATTTAGGCCCACGTACTGGTTCAGGCGGACAGAAAAACCATACTTGGGCCCAAGTCGCTTTCCTTATTCATTTTTATTACGTTTATTTACTTGTTAATATTTATCGTTAATCTTAAGGTCGAAAATATTCAAATCCCCGAGAGACACCCATTTTGAATTAATTACTTAACCAAATTACTCATCTTTTATTTGACTTAAAAAAAAATAAAAATAAAATAAATAAGTTTATGAATTTTTTTTTCACTTAGATAATATTTCATTATTTTTCTATTAAAATAGGTCTCAACTATAAAGTAGTTCACTTTGCAATTCAAGATAAGTTAAAATATTTAGCCAAATAATTAATTGCCGGTTAACCGCATATTAGCGGGCATTTCGAGTGCTTTCAATCCCTTCCCAAAATGCTAATATGAGCCCCGAACCCCTTTAAATATTTTCATTAGATTCCTGTTTTAATCTTTTGAAAAAGTAATTTTCTTGATTTTTCTTAAAAAATTAAGTGGCGACTCTAAACCAGTCTTAAATTATATTTTTAATAAAACAGAATGGCGACTCTGCTGGGGAATTGAATGGTTCTAACCTTAAGATTAATCTATTTGGCCATGTGTTTTAACTGTCTACTTGTTTTATTTACCATATTTATTGAACTGTCGCATTCATAGCACCCGATTCCGCCAAACGGCAAATAGATTGCATTAGGACAAAGGCGGTTACGTGGCTTACCACGGCTGTCCTTCAGAAAAACACAAGTTGAATTCTTTGGAAGTGATAAACGAATAGTTGGCTTGTGGTCATCCAACGTCGTTTATTAGACTTCACCCCGTTGTTTGTCCAACTCGGGTAACCGTCATTTCTAAACCAATTCTAGTCAGCCTAGAGTAGAGCGAAACCTAATCCAAATCTAAGCATTAGCCTAAGACGGCTTAATACCCAAGGTGTATTAAGTCCATTAGTAAAACCGCCAAAAATCATGTCCAAGGTCCACGACCTAACGACATACCATATTATTTGACATTTGAAAGATGTATGTGTGAAAACCTGATTGTTGCCTATTTGGGGGAGGGAATCTTAATCGTGCTTTGTTTTGTAGGTATGAATCGATTCCCCAAATTCAACATGATAGTGGAAGCCCCGGTTCTACTCAAGATGTGGTACAACGACCTCACTGTGGTTCACAAAAGGGCCCTCAACAAATATATAGGGGCCTTAACAGAACTCATTAACATGGTTGGGTGGCCCGAGCTAATTGAAGTCCTCACAGGTTATTGGGACAATGAGAAAATGGTGTTCCAATTTGGAACCATGGAAATCACCCTGACAATTGAGGAAATTCGAGACGGAATAGACACAGTCGGTACAGGGCTTGAAAGAAGGGTGAGAAAACAGGAAAGAATCTTAATCCCTAACAAGCCTA
>JAJOOS010032900.1:0-12047 GCA_029582725.1 Solanum chiquidenum
TGCTTAGGTGGATTTCACTTTGGAGAAAGGAATTTGAGGTTAGTAGAAAGCTTGAAGTAATGTACTATGTGGCCATGACTAGGTAATATGAAGAGGAAGTAAGGGTATGCCGTGATGCGGTTAGTTGGAATGCTTGTAGTTGTATTTGGGGGACTTTTCTATCTGTTAGAATGGTTAGGCTATGATCAAGAACCTAGTAAGTAGGTTGACCGAGAAAATGGTTAGTAATTAGAGTACTAGCGTGATTCAAAGGTATTTCGAGCGAGGGTAAAGGTAGAGAAGCGAGGGGTTTTATTGCATGCTCTTACTAGTTATTTTCTTATTTTATTTGGTGGGCGTCGGGTTAACCGATGATGCCTACCAGTACGTGTGGTTTGTACTGATACTACTCTTGCTATGTCTTTTGACATAATCTGGATGCATGTTGGTGATGTTTCATTAGATGAAGTGGAAGAATTCTCCAGTAACTTCTACTTTTCCTTCCGCATGGTGGGAGTTGTGTCTTTTATTAATTATGTCCAGTTTGTACTCTTAGTAGCTCTTGTACTTATTTATACTAGATTCTTGGGGGTGTTAGTTACTTTACAAGTTTTAACTCTAAATTGTTTAAAAGTTTATGTATGAAAACCCTATGATTTTGTTCATCTTCGTTTTTCATTAATTTTCCACATATTTTAACTATTGGGATATGAGGGTTCTCCTACTTAGGCGTTAGAGTGGGTGCCCGCACAGTCCGATAAGTTGGGTCGTGACAAATTGGTATTAGAGCCCAGGTTACCGATCTCCAAGTACAAGAGCAAAATGTGGACTAGACTCTTACGAATTGGTGTGTTGACGTCGACATCTAATCTTCAGGAACCTAGGAAGCATTCTAGGAAATAGTTCCACTCATTCTCTCCTTTTGTGCGAAGTGTTGCTTGTGGTATGAGTTGAGTTCAATTGGTATCTCCCAATTCCAATTGGTATCTCAACAAAGTGGACCGGACGTCGTGGTCACGACTGAAGGAACACAAGCAAGGTAAATTGAAACTGAGAAGGTTCCAATTGGTATCTGGCCCTAGGGGCGGTGTAAATACATGGATGATCGGTAAATGGTCATCCATGGAATGAAGTAGCTAATTAAAAATTTGGACTTGTCTGTGAGTTGTAACTTCAAGTCTAAGAATGTGTGCTTCTTGTTTTCTGAATTAACTGTGAATGTGAAAGTTGTAATTGCTTGAATGTGATTATGTGCACTATAAATTTGTGTCTAAACTTTGATATGTGTAATGTGTTGGCTTAATTGATTGAAATTATGCAAGTTGTAATGACTTGAGTATTGTGAATCCCGTTGTGAAAAGAAGGTCCTGACTAGATTCGATGAGAGGATTTAGACAAAACTACGAGGCAATTTGTGAGGAAGATCTGAACGTGTCTTCCGCTGGAGTAATGACCGCGTGAGTGTTTGGGTGTATCCTGGGGATGTGTGGGTTGTGGTGCTGAATTAGCGAGAATGTATTGGTTCGTGTATCGTGGGATGAATTTGGGGTAGACAATGATTTTTCCTATAGCTCGGAGAATTATCCTAAAATTGTTTGGTGAGGCTGGGAATCTTTGGGGAAAAGTAGAGAAGAGACAAACCCCAGAAAAATATTGGCCTGGGTTCTGGTTCCGTTTGAGCCACTGAGGCGGGATTATTCCCGCCATGGCGAGATCGCCAGAGCGGGAATTCTTCTGCCAGAGTGGGATGAGGCGAGGGAGAAACTCAGCCTGCCCTCTCTAGTTTTCCAAGTTTCCCGATAAGGACCCAAAATGGTATCCGGGCTAACCCCTTGCAATTCTATCAATGTTCAGCAATCGAGAATAGTTTATAAAACTTAGTGATTAACCTTTTACTACAGAAAAAACAGGAAATCTAGCATCCAAGTGCTTACAAAACATAAGAAAGGCGAAAAGATAAAAATGAAGTTGTCCAAAAATTTATAAGCCCAAGACGGGCGAAAAACCAAATCAGGGACTCTGGACTGGGAGGTGTCTACATCGGAGTCTAGCTGCTCTGGAGGCACAAGGCATGACACGGCCTCGTCCAGGAAAGTAAAGTGCTGGAAATCTCCTTTCTCAACCCGGGGAAGCTCTTGACCAGGGGCGACGCAAGTGAATATGGTCCTTACGGTCTTCCATATCCGGACCATCAGCCGATCCCTCTCCAGACCCTTCCTCCTCTCATGGAGTAGCTCACGGCGGAGCATCTCGACCTCTAGGGCAGTGCTGGGTGGAACCAGAGTGAAGTCAGTTGCCACGTTCCGGCATCATTATGGGATCGGTTGCCACGTTCCAGCATATTCTTTGGATCGGGTACCACATTCCGGTATGCTAACAGTTTTGGTTTGGATTCCCTGAGAAGACCAATGATTTGACATAATTGTATGCCTTGAGGATTGTGAAATTGTGCCTTGTTTGTAATGAGAATTGATGTTGTATTTACCAGAGTTGTTTTATGGTTACGAGGACTTATGTTGATTATTCTTCTATGTTGAGTAAACTAATATGTACCTTGATGTTGAGTGAACCAGAAGGGGCACATTCAATTGGGATGTGATACGGTAGGTGGGGAGTCAACGTTTCAAGAATTGTTAATGTTTGAGTAAAAGGTGTCGTGTGTTGTAATGGCGAGGAGTGGGGGTAGTGTACGTGATGTAAGTGCTTAGGTGAATTTCACTTTGGAGAAAGGGATTTGAGGTTAGTAGAAAGCTTGGGTAATGTACTATGTGGCCATGACTGGTAATATGAAGAGGAAGTAAGGGTATGCCGTGATGCGGTTAGTTGGAATGCTTGTAGTTGTATTTTAGGTTGACCGATGATGCCTACCAGTACGTGTGGTTTGTACTGATACTACTCTTGCTATGTCTTTTGACATAGTTTGGATGCTGGTTGGTGATGTTTCATTAGATGAAGATGAAGAATTCTCCAGCGGCTTCTACTTTTCCTTCCGCATGGTGGGAGCTGTGTCTTTTATTAATTATGTCCAGTTTGTACTCTTAGTAGCTCTTGTACCTGTCTAGACTAGATTCTTGGTGGTGT
This sequence comes from Solanum chiquidenum, assembly GCA_029582725.1. Classification (NCBI taxonomy): domain Eukaryota; kingdom Viridiplantae; phylum Streptophyta; class Magnoliopsida; order Solanales; family Solanaceae; genus Solanum; species Solanum chiquidenum. The sequence goes on from JAJOOS010032900.1 coordinate 3,061, forward strand.
TAGTTACTTTACAAGTTTTAACTCTAAATTGTTTAAAAGTTTTATTTATGAAAACCCTATGATTTCGTTTATCTCTGTTTTTCATTAATTTTTCGCATGTTTTAACTATTGGATATGAGGGTTCTCCTACTTAGACGTTAGAGTGGGTGCCCGCACGGCCCGGTGGGTTGGATCGTGAAACTAGTGTATTGTAGGTAATAATAATAATAATAATAATAATATAATAATAATAATAATAATAATAACAACAACAACAATAACAAATGGGTTAAATTAAAATTATATACATCATCATCAATATAATAAATTTCTACACTATTAGGTCGCATTTAAACGATATAGATTATAATTAACAGACAAGGTATGTACATTGTCACTGTAAAAATAATTTACACAATCTGGTCAAAATTTACGTAAAATATTAAATAATTTGATTTACACATAAGCATATTTGTTGGTAATAGAAACATTTTACTTCTCCGTTTCTTTTTATATGTTTAGTATTGACTTGACATACTCCTAAAACAGTAATAAATAGAATGATGAATTTTTTTAAACCACTTTTAAATATAATAAAATAAATATTATTAAAAATGCATTGAACAATGATTATAATTAATAATAGGAAATGGAAAAACTAAAACCATGGGTGGTGGAGTATGTTGTAATTTTCTAATGGAATCATTTCAGGAAAATTACTAAGCATTGATTTTAAACCACTTTATGACTGTGACAACAAGAAAGTACAAAGAAACGCTCTATATAATAATTTATATAGGGCGATTATAATACTTTCCATAGAGGAGAAGATAGATTGGTAGAGCTAAGAGATTTTGATGATTATATGAGGGACACAAGTATGATGATACTAAAGCACAAAGGTCGTGATTATACTTGAAAAAATAGACACACATATAGTAGAATTGATTGGACTCTAGTCAACACAAAGTGGATGCTGGATAGGCCAAACTTGGAGGTACAGATTCTTGATACATGCTGTTTTGATCATTCACCACTTAGTATTAACTTTTCCTAACAGGAGGAGATGAGACCTAGGCCTTTTAAATTCCTAAATCACCTAGTAAAGCATGTACAGTTCCAGGAGATTGTGAAGAATGCATGGAAGGATAATCAAATAGGATATGGAAAGAGGAAAGTGTGGCAGAAATTAAAGAGGGTGAAGCAAGTACTAAAGATGCACAATATAACTGAATTTAAGGGAGTGAAAACTAGAATTAAGTTGTACAGACAACAACTACAAGATGTACAAGCCTTTATGAGGTAGCCAGATCAGCCAATATAAGGCAGCCAGGCCAGCCTACAAGCTTGATTGAATCAGAAAGGGAGCTGAAACTAAACCTAGAGAAATGGATAAATGTCGAAGAAATCATCATGAAGCAAAAGTCGAGGGTGCAATGGTTGAAATTGGGATATGGTAATACAACTTATTTTCATGCTAGTCTAAAAAATAGGCAAGCCTAGAACAGAATCAACTGCCTAACCAGTGCAGATGGAAATATTTTGACAAGTAGAAGTGATATAGAGGAGGATATACTTGGATTTTACAACAAACTTTTAGGGACTTGTGCAACACAACTACCAGCAATAAATCAACAAGCAATGAAAGATGGACCTAGATTGGATAGAGGGCAACAAGAACACTTGATAGCCCCTGTCTTAAGAGATGAAATTAATAATGCAGGCTCTGAATGGAATAAATGACAGTAAAGCACCTGGGTGTGATGACTTCAATTCTTTCTTTTTCTAGAAAGTATGGGAAACTGTAGGGGAAGAGATCACTACTGCCATTCAGGAATTTTTCATATCAGGGAAGCTATTTAAAGCCATAAATTGCACTACTGTGACACTGATTCCTAAAATAGACCATCCATAAAAAAATTCAGAGTCTAGAGCTATCTCTTGTTGTACAAAATTATTTCAAAAGTGCTCACCAATAGAATGCAGAATGTGATGGATAGCCTAATAGATAAAGGGCGGTCAACTTTTGTACCAGGAAGGCTGATAAATGATAACATTATCTTGAGCAATGAACTGGTAAAGGGATACGAGAGGAAAGAGGTATCTCCTAGATGCATACTGAAAGTTGATAAGGAAAGCATATGATTCAGTGGAATGGGAGTTCCTGAAACATGTACTGATTCAATTACTGTTTCCTAGTAGGTTTGTGGACTGGATTTTTCAATGTATAAGCACAGTATCCTACACTGTATTGATAAATGGCTACCCTAGTACTCCTTTTGAGGCAAAAAAAAGTTAAGACAAGGAAACTCATTGTCCCCTTATCTCTTTATCTTAGCCATGGAATACTTCACCAGATGGCTGAAACAGCTGAGACAGTCCCAAACTTTCAAGTACCATCCAAGGTGTGCAAAAATGCATCTGGTCCAATTAAGCTTTGTTGATGACTTACTCTTGTTTAGTCAAGGTAAGCTCACATCTGTTAGACAAATGTATGAATTGTTCAAAGTCTTTCATCAGCTTCTGGGCTGGAAGCTAATGTAGACAAAAGCTCCATTTATTTTGGAGGAGTATCATTTGAATGCAACAAGCTATATTGCAGGAATTAGGCTTCTCACATAGCACAATGCCTTTCAGTCCAAGTCCCCTTAAGTACTAAGAGAGTAACTATTGTGCAATGTCAACCAATGATTGACAAGATCATGAGAAGAATTCAAAACTGGACATCTAGGTTCCTCTCATATGCAGGCAGAGTCCAACTTATCAAGAGTGTACTATTCTCTGTTCAAGTGTTCTGGTCGCAAGTGTTTATCTTGACAAATAAAGTGATCAAATGTATTGAAGAATTGTGCAGAAGGTTCCTATGGACTGGAGGTACAAATACATCAAAGAAAGCTTTGATTGCTTGGGATCAGCTATGTAAACCAAGGACTACATGAGGATTAATTTACTTACCTTTAATATACATTGCAATAAGGGTGGGTTTAAATTAGAAAGAAGATAACTTGGTGACTTAAAAGAAAATATATTTTAATTTTGAACTCAATTTTAACTCTAGTTCTTATAATTTATATTGAATTAATTATCTCACCAAGTTATTTTTTTTCTAATTCTAACCCACCTTTATTGCAATATGTTAAAAGGTAAGTAAATTGATTTTTTTTCTTTCCAAAAACTGCATTTGCTACTAATTTTCTTCCATCTAATTACAACTAGTGAATCTATCCGCGCTTCTTGCGGTTTTAAAAAACATGAAGGAATTTATAATTTTTTTTAAAAAAATAAATATGATCAAGATCAAGTGAAATTCCAAACTTCAGGATAAGATACTTCAAGATTTTTTTTTTATATGACTTCAATAATTAAGCTTACAATTATGATTGTTAGTGTGTTTCATATGCAATTCAGTTTTAAGATAGGTAGCAATTACATCATCCTCCAACCATTAAGAACCTCAAATATTTATTTATTCAACACTATGCCAGGCAATTGTATCCATTTCGTATCCACTCTTTGACAGAGTTATGACTACAAAAACAAAAAATAGTGAGCTTGTTCCTACAAACCCTCTCTTCACCATTGCAACTTAGGTGAGCTTGAGAGACACACAAATGTGAATATAAAATTTGTTCTGTAATCAATAGCCATAATTCATCTGGTGTGAAAGAATTAAAACTAATTGAAAAACTATTAAGTTTGTTGTGTTAGTAAAAGTTGCTTAGCTCTTTGTTAAAAAAAATTCATTATTTAGGCAATATGTAGGGAATATAAATATAATTAATTAAATGAACTGTTAAAAGTGAAATGGGAAATTGATAGCTCATCAATTCTACCGTTTCATCAAAAAAGATCAACTCTAATGTAACTTCATCATCATCATCCAACTTACTCCTGGCTTGCTCATAAGAGATCTGGAGTACGTTCATCCTTGATGGTGCACTCTTAAGAGTTGTAAAACTACGTGTATTATTACTGTACAAACATACGTATATCAACATGACTCCATATTAAGTAGAGTTATGAAAGTGTCGACAACTAAATAGATAACCACTTTGATGTGATTCAAGTTGATGGACAACATATTGGCCTTTCTGGCATCTAAATGGCATTGGGATAAGTCGATCAAAATATATGAAATTTAGTCCGACTGAGTTGCAGTCCAGATGAACGCACCATATGAATGTCTCGTTTCTGCAAAATAAAAGAACAAAATTTCTCCAGTAAATTTGAAACAACAGAAAACAATTTATTGCCAAATGTCTTTGAAAACAACTGTAATAGCTCAACAAACGATAATCAAAATACTAAAGGACATCTCCTTATGACACTATCTGCTAACAGAAACATAGCATGACATTGGTACCAAAAATGAATATTCAAGAACATGCAAAAAATTTACCATGTACTAAAATAATCAAAACAAAGTTTACTTACAAAAGCTGAGAGTCTTTGCCCCATAATGCTTGAAAAGTTCAAGAACAATATCATTAATATAGCAAATTTTAAAGGCTCCATTTTTCTTTGCACTGAACATACTATTGTTAATAGACATGGATCTGCAATACAACACTTGACAACACTTGACCCTGATTTTACAAACACAAAGGTCCGTATTCACTTGTGAAATTACATTGACTATATTGTAATTGTTGTTGAATAGTAGAAAGAAGTTGAGAGGTAAAAGGGTGATATAAGAAAAAAGGATTTGCCAGGATAGGAAAAAAAAGAAGAGGAAGATGGTGGATTGAAAAAAGTTAAAAGGGGAAGAAGGAATAGTTATTTTTTAAGGAAAAGAAGCATTGGGCTGATTTAATGCCATTTATCAGTAAAGAGTAATTGTAATGCATGGGTTGAGAAACTAACGGTTTAGACAAACGTATAATTTATGAGCGCCACGTGGGTGAGGCTTTTATTAATTAAATTAGCTAGTCAGATTAATATTATGTTGATATTATATGAGAATGAATGATAATTAAAATGTCAAAAAAAAAGAAAAAAAATACAAATACTGATCAAAGAATCATGCCACATCAACAGATTTATGTTCTGGTATGTTTCAATTCTTCAATATTTTAATTTGAAAAATATAAAAATATATATTTTACTAATTTAGAGTTTAATAAATAAGATTGTGACTTTAATAAAAAAATTAATTTTTTTCTTATTTATTTATTAAAAAAGAGTCTAATCTTATATGATACCGATTGGGTAGCACAAAGGATTAAGCTCAGTCCTATATGATACCGATATGGTATCAGTATATATCAACAGAGTATCACAAAGAATATATTTTTTACAAAATTTAGATTATGACTTTAATAATTTTCTCTTAATTGTTCTTATTTATTTCTTTAAAAAAGAGCTCAATCTTATATGATACCGATAGATATCAATATACCGACGGAGTATCACAGAGAATTAAGTTCAGTCCCATATGATATCGATAAGGTATCAATAAACCGACAGAGTATCACAGATGATTAAGTCAATCCTATATGATACCGATATGGTATCAATATACCAACGGAGTATCACAAATGATTAATTCATAGTAGTGATATTGACATAATGCACGAAATAAGGAAGGAGAAAGTGGGGAAAGCAGGTAAATAGTTTGGTTCATGGGTCTATTAAGGGTAAATAATTTGGGTTGGGTTCAATTTGGGTAAATAGTTTCACAATTGAGTCTATTTTGTGTAGTTTTCCATAAATATTATACATAATTCTTAAATTTACTTGTTTTTAATGTTTGACTAATTGAAGTTTCATATAAACTGTAGATGAAAATAAAGATGTTAAGACAACCTTGCCACAAGCTGATACATATTTGTTTGACGAAAATGATGTGTTGATATTGGATACACCATAAGCTTCATGAATATTTCTTAAGGAGTTCATTTTTCACTTTTTAATGGTTGAAATATTACCATATTTTTTGTGCTTTATTTGATCATTCGAAAATAATTAGGTTAATATTTATATTTACTATTTAGCTAGCTATATTTTTACTTGAAGTCAAACTTAATAAGTATTATAAAGATTATTTTAATTGTAGATTTGTTAACAAATAGTAACTCTAACACCATGTAATATTATCTTGTCGATATTTATGCTAATATTTTAAAATCATAATATATATATATATATGTATATATATTATTTTATTTTATTATTTTTAAAAAGAACTTTTAAAAGAAGTGGGCATGTCACTCCCCGAGCCTACACCCTGGGCGGGACTGGCACTCGAAGACCATTGCTGGCCCAAGCGAACCCTTGGCCTGGCTTACTTAACTCAGCGGAAGACAATATTCATAACTATAATGATCAAAGAACTTAACTGAACTGAATAATGAAATAACTTTGGCCTAACTATCTATTAGAAGATTTAGCTTGTATGAATCATTATTGGTTTGATACCAATAATGGTAGCCGTTTAAAGGTTAAGCATTCAACTTGGCCAAAAGTGGTAACCCAAGTCTGACAATAAGAAATGATAATGAAAAGGCTCAAAGGACTAACATCTGACTATCTATGAAGCCTCTAATAACAACTGAGATAGATGTTGGTACAGACCCCACAACATCCTAATAAACTAAACTAGAAAGCAATGAAATGGATCCTCCGGAAAGCAAAGAGGCTCACCCATGGACTCTGAACTGCTCACTGGATCAACGATGCGTCGGAATGCCGATCCTAGTTACCTGTGTCTGCATCATAAGACAATGTAGGCCAACTGGCATCAGTACATTGAATGTACGAGTATGCGAGTTGGAATGCTAAAACAACATAGGCTTGAAAGGGAATCTGAAAGAAACACTTACCTGGGCTCTTCTCAACTCAAGAATACTTAACTGAACTCATTTCAATATAATGCAGTTTAAAACAAGTGCAATATAAAGAAAAGTTGTTTAAAAACATGATGTCAACTCTGTCAATTTCCCTTCTTGCTTCATTTAGAAAGCTATTACTCTTTTCTGAAAACTAGCCCGAAGGCTCTTTGGAAATCTCGGTTTCCGTTCTTATTTAAAATGTGAAAATATTTTAAAATCTCTTTGGGAATACATAGTCCCCATATACTTCTTTGAAGAGAAGATCTTCAACTTTACTTCTTTACTGAACTCAAAACTTAAGTCTTAAAACAAAGTTAAAACATTTGTGAAAGACTTTTTGAAAAATTTAAGAACTTATCTTAACTTGATTGTTGACTTCTCTTGACTTTGACCTTAATTGCTCTTGACTTGACTCTTAACTTATCCTTGAATTGAATTATGGATTCAAGGATTATGATTTGTGATTGGAAAGATCTCATGTTGTTTAGGAATGATTCTAGATAGTTAAACATGAGAAAAGACCGAAAAATCAACATTTGAAGGTGGGTCCGCGATGCAGAGGCATAATTTAATTTTGGTTCTGAAAATGTCTTTTGAGGCAGAACACCTCGTGTCAGCTCCGCGACGCAAAGCTGAATTGTTCAAATATGGGCACAAGGCGTGCGACGCGCGGCCACCCCTTAATTTCGCCCGACGAAATTTTTTCTTCGTTTTTCTTCCCCAAACTCGATTCTTTTCCTTAAATCACTTTTAGATATAGATACCCAACAATGTACCTAAAAATCTAACTCGAAACGATCCTATAATGCGGCATAACGAACTTAGAAACTTCCCAACTCCGTCAAATTCAAGAACAATATATGAATTCAAGAATATGTATCAAGATCATCAATATTCAAATGCTTTTAGGACGAATCCAAACTGAAATAAATATGCTTGGCACGTGCGAGAATGATCCCAACGTCTGAGAGCCTCACATACCTGGTAGAAGCAAATCTTTGGTGAAACACCAACTTTCTTGATCGATCTTGATGAATTTGCCCTTTTCTCCTTCTTCTTTTCTCTTATCCTTTCTCCTTAGCCCTAGCGTGAAATCCCAAGTTCTAAAACTGACTAAGTTCTGAATTGACCCATATTAAACTCCTAAAATCGGATTAAAATAATAGGGCAGTGAAAAGAGTAAAATACCCCTTATATTTTTGGATTGGACATTTTCTTAATCCTACAGCCCAACTTCCAAAGAGCATAATTTGCTCATACGAACTCGGAATCGCGCAAACTTGGTGGCGTTGGAAAGATCATTCCAAGAGCTTCACAACCATATCTGGAACTACACCTAACTCATCATGAGCTAGTAGTTATGGCCGTCTGAAGTTGACCAAAAACTCAACTTTAACTTGCTTACAATTTTCTAGATTTTCTTATACTTTCCAAAAATAACTATTTCCAGATTTTCAAACTTCTTTCTAGTTCTTAGATGTTACAGGGCAGACCCGGCACGGCCCGCGATCCACGTACTAATGGGTTGGGCTGACTGTTTTCTGAACCAAAAAAATGGGTCAGCCCAGCCTGACCGTTCGAATTCCAAAGTCTCTATGGGCTAGCCTGAATGGGATGGACTAGTCCATATTGACAACTTTAACTCAAAGAAAAAAAATCTTCTAATTAATTTGTTCTAACTCAAAGGTTTAGATTTTTATCTTTTCTAAATAAAAACTAAAAACACATAGGGGCTGGATTAATAGAATTGTGACGTAAAAATTTCGTAAATCAACCTACAAAAATATGTAAGATTAATCGTACTTCTTAAGTAAAAAATATATCCGCTCGTACTTTTAGATAAATAATAAAGATCCTTTTGCTGAAACACTTCTTTAATATTCATACGGACAAAGTTAAGAAAATATGACACCATTTCAAATTATATGAACATATTTCGCAACAAATTAGAATTAGTAATGAAAATTATGTGAGAAACTTTAACAGAGTCCATATTCTACCACCAGCAGAGTTCATTACTGAAATTCTCTTTAAAGTTGTCGGTAAAATCACTCGTAAAATTTTGATGTGCTTTAAAATCTTATTCACATGTGATTCACCAATAGCTTGAAGATGATTTAGTGATGGACGCTGCTGATGATAAAGTAGAGACTATGATATAGTTTGAATCTTGAATGG